>DF240248.1:76240-116965 GCA_000507305.1 Breviolum minutum Mf 1.05b.01
TTGAGCAAAATTGAGCAGGATTTACCGGGACCTACCAATACTTTTTTTAGTATTGCTGGCCATTTTGAGCAATTTTGAGCAAAATTGAGCAAAATTGAGCAGGATTTACCGGGACCTACCAATACTTTTTTTAGTATTGCTGGCCATTTTGAGCAAAATTGAGCAGGATTTACCGGGCCCACCAATACTTTTTAATAGGAACAATTTTGAGCAAACATGTCAAGGGACAATGAGGTGTAACACTAACCGTGTACCCATGGTGTTTATTGTATAGTCACTATATAGGGCTTGTATAGGGATTTCCTATAGGGGTACGCTGGTGGGGGTGCGTCCAACTATCCCCTGAAATTGAGCAAGACTTTGGGATACATGGTTCATCATTTTATGGCCACAATTGAGCCCTATTTGATTTGAAAGTTGTTGCTGTTGTTTTGTCTTTGTTGTGGTTGTTGTTGCTGTTACTGTTGCTGTTTGTTGTGGTTGTTGCTGTTGTTGTAGTTGCTCGCATCCTGAGCCTCCCTTAAGTCTTCCCTTAAGCGTTCCCATTCACATACGCATCATCAGCTTCAAACGTGCGAGAATAACTGAACAATGGTAGTTGATACCTGAAGCGAAAATTGTAAGCATGAAGAGACATTACATAAGTAAGTTTTCATGATGTAAAAATGCTTCAATTTTTGCGCATAAATACATGCAGTTGAGTTCATTAATCATCCATTTCCACTAATGCTTAGAAAAAACACGACTAATACACGACATCCCCAA
Organism: Breviolum minutum Mf 1.05b.01; assembly: GCA_000507305.1. NCBI lineage: Eukaryota > Dinophyceae > Suessiales > Symbiodiniaceae > Breviolum > Breviolum minutum. The sequence continues at coordinate 77,006 of DF240248.1, forward strand.
ACGACAAGCACACGGCACATATTTTGCTCAAAAATGCTGAAAATGTCACTTTTTCGCACTTTTGAGCCATTTGGGTTTTTCTGAAAAAAGGTGACTAGTCTAAAGGTGACTATTCTAGCTTTGGAGATCAGTTTTGTGATAATATTTTTCACACGGGTTGAAACCACCAACTAGACATCTTTTTTTTTAAAGCTGCATTTTTCAGGATTGGAAAGAGGCAAACGTTTCACCCCTTCCATGAAAAAAAACTGATGGTCCGATTCCAGACAATATAACTTCACAGAACGTTAAACCCCGTGGGCCCCCTTTTCCAATGAGAGGGCACATTGTGCCCGTTTGAAAGCAACTTTTACTGGTATAGTTGACATTGATATATGATTTTTGATGAGAAACAATCCTACACCAAGTGATACTGAAAAAAAACATATGGACCATCTTTTCAAAATTTACACCCTGGAAAATGAACATTTGGAACATAAATATGGAGGTTTGGTTGAGATGATTGTCCTTTTCGATTGGGTGATTTGTAGGTTCCAGCCGTTAATTTTCAGGGGTCTTTCTATCATTTATTTTGTACCCCGTGAAAACTAACATATCCCCTGAAAATTACTGGTTGGAAGATGACACTTCCTTTCAAACGGTCACTTTTCAGGGGACATGTCCGGGGTCCACCATAATGACCTTGTTACATGGGAAAATCAACCCTAAAGATTGACAGGTAGCAAGTCCCTTGGTGATGTAGGGGTTCTCTAATTTTTAAGGGTTGTTTCAAGTGATTATGGCAAACCCCGATGTCAATATATCTATAACATTCGTTTTGGAAATCCCTTCATTTTTTTGTCACCTCTGACCGCCCTGAAAAAAACGCTGGCAGCACGAAGAAAATTGCCAGGCTCTATGCACGAAGATTGAACAGAGGAGTCTATACCAGTCGAGATTTGTGACCGTTTAAGACGGGGATATTCGTCGGTTTTTTCTTTTCACCCCAGGTTTCAAACCCCATTTCTTTTATAGGGGCAAACAAATAGGGGGTAATTTTAACATGCATCTTTTTATATAACATGATGACGGGGCACATCGGTAGTATCGAGAATTCCAAGTTGTTCTACAGAAAAATCGATGGGCTTCACTCGTGGTTTTTGAGGGATTTGGTGGTAAAAACTCCGGAGTTTTTGAAAATCCCATCATTGACGGATCCATGTGACTGGGTTTTGGCAAAACCCACATTTGATGATCATCTTTATGGTAAATGTCATGTAAATGTCATGTAAATGTAGGTGAATCTATACCAGTCACATGGATCCGTCATGGGTATTTGAGTCCCAATGTTGCGAAACATTTTTTTGTCCTTGTTTTAAGATGGGAGGATAGGACATGAGGAGACACCCAGCCAATGGTTTTTGGCTGCACAGAAATGGGGAATTGATGTGATGGATTCACACATTAAATCCGAGGTCCCATGTGGTTCTATTTAATCAACGTGTTCCAATATCTGGGAAGATATTGGGAAGTTGGTTCAGTTTGAAATTATGAACTGATATATGTTTCACAACTGGATTGAAACCACCAGCATGTTCATGGATTTGTCCATGAACTTTGCATTTCACGCTCAAAGTGTGACTGACAGGAAGATGTTTGGTTTGGATGATCAGGGAGGATCAAGAAAAACCTGCCTCAATGCTGGGGAATGTTAGCCACAGACATTGAAAAAGGTAGAGTCGTTGAACTCTTTTCTTGCGTTTGGGAAGTGTTGCTTCAAAAAAGAGCCCTTCAGCCACTATGTCTTACAACCCTCGACCGGTCAACCACATCAATTTGAAAATGCTGCACCTTTGAAATATTGCATAGACCCCTGAAGAATACGTCTTAAATCCTAAACTCGCCTTTTCGGAATAATCCACTTTTTGTTGGGTGCTTCCCTGCTAGGAATATGAACCAACCAGGATTTCAATAGCAGATGAGACTTCACCAAGATCCGTTTTGTAGGTACTTGTTGTGGCCACTGGCACAGCGGCTACGTTTGCTGGTCAACACCTCCTTCGATGAGGTGGGTCTGAGAGCGAATTTTGCTTGAAATAGCCACACTTACAAAGAGTTACCTTTTGAAATCATCATTTTTGGTATCTACGGCGTAAGGAATTTGAAGTGCGATTATTATGCAAACCGATTGCATGTTATTCTCTCATGCAAACGGATTGATTTTTGTCTAGCTCACATGGTGAGGCTACAGCAAACATGGCCAAAAGATTCAACAGATTATACTACGTAAAAAATTGACTCTACTACACTCACATTACGGGGTTTGTATTTGCTTCCTGTCTGTTATAGTGTGTGTATATATCTATATTGTACACATGTCATTTGGTCGAATTTTCAGTGGATCTTCCTTGACTATGTAATTCTAGGGATGAACTCGTCCCGCGTGGTGAAGCTACATAGAACTGATGTTTGTCAGGCAATCATCAAGATGAAGTGGCGCAAGACTCGTGGAATTAATAAATTCCCCACATCCTTTTGTGACACCATTCATCTTGGGATATTGGATAGCAGGTAAGAGACGTACGTATGTATACATACTGTATATATGTATATATACACACACCTAAAACCCAAATGGGGTCCCATATTTTGGAAGATTTCAGCCAAAAAATGGTGCCCGTCAACCTCCCCAAAAAAACGGTCAATTGGGTTCTAGGTATATACGGCGTATATCTCGCTGGCCATCTTTTGTCGGTATCCGGTGAAAGTCACCCTAAAAAATGAGGTTTTTCTCAGTTTTTTCTGAAGGAAATCATCATTATGTTTTTTTTTCATCAACAAAATCATCAACACAACAAATCCAAGGGGCGGGTTTTAATTGGGTTCAGGATTTTTGAGGTTGTTGTGAAACATCGTAGATGAGATGAGATGTATGTTACATTGGGTGCATCAGAAGCCCCGTTTAGCAATCGAATATAAGGCGGTTTAAATTTATGATTTTTTAAATAGGGTTATAAGTTATGAGATTTTTAAATGGCCGAAAATAAATGGAATAACTGGGGTTCTTTCACCCCTATAAGTGGAGTGATTTCACCCTACTTGGAGGTCCCTTCTGAATCTTCACCCTGCCATCATGGGACTATAGGATGCTCCTAATCTCTCTCTATGGATGCTGCTGATCGTATTTCTTGAGATCATCAAAAATCCAACATTCACAACATTAAAGCGACCATTTTGATACAACTGTATACCATTTTCAAAACAAATATGATATGCATTGATATGCATATACATAAATCCATGGATAATTCAACTAGATACCCTCATTCTTCCCTCTACCAACTTCCACCCATTTGTTTCGGCGGCAAGTTTTTGGCGCGTCCAGGACGGAGCGTTAAGTTTGGTGCATTCGTTGGAGCGGGAACGGGAGGCCTGACCGGGGGATGGGAGTCGCAGGGGCAGGTGGGAGGTGTACCTGGGGATTTCCTTTTCTGAATTTTCAGATGCTAAAAAAAATACCTCAGGAAGATGTCAGGTGGTGGCAACTCAAATCCTTTTTATTTTCACCCCTGCTTGGGGAAATGATCCATTTTGACGAGCATATTTTTCAGATGGGTTGAAACCACAAACTAGTTGGAAAGTTCAAAGACTTTTGGTTCATCTCAATATATATCAGGGTATCTGAAAGGTGATCAATGACGAAGAATCGCAACCCTTTTTTTTTGTTGGGCTGGAAGGGGAAGATTGACGAAAAGATGACCCCCAACCTGTTCTGTCGGTATACATTTTACCCGGAAAGCTGGAGTTTTTTCCATGGTTAACTAGCAAATGATTTGTAGGTGAATTATTGAGTTGGCCGAATCACTTCACACAACACACTCCAAGAGGTGATATTGCAGGGGAGAATGACTTAGGTGGTATTGATGAAATGATGAGACTGGGTGAACGAGTGAACAACCACTTGAAATGATGAAGTGGATGAATCATCCCAGGGTCCCAATCATCCCAAGTGGAGAAGGATTTTTCATGTCCCTTAGTAGGATCATGTCATGAACATGCAATCATCATGGCTGGTCAACCTACCCCCCCTAGCCCTAACGTACCCCCCCAGACATAAGGCCAATGGATGCCAATGGTTAATAGTCCCTTAATAATGCCTTCTTTCTGGCGGGGTATACATATACGTTGGGGGGGGGGTTGACCAGCCATAAAATCAAGGTGACATTTACTTTGAGAGCTGGTAAACATGGTTCGTTTGGAACTGTGTGCAGCGATGCCGACTGGTTATTGTAAATTAGGTGATGAAAAAAACGTATCATCAAGCATTAAATGAATTCTCCCCTGAAAATATCCCAAATCAGTTCTGCTCGTCAATTTGGTCACAATCAATCATGAGTATTCATGAGTCATGAGTGAAGCAAGTGATAGTGGTGCTTGATTCCATGGTTCTCATTTCCCATACCATCCATGTATGGTATATTTACCTACATTTACCATAAAAATCGACCAAATGTAGGTAGGTAAATATTCCAGTCCCATGGATGCTATGGGTTTTAAGATACAACAAGCATAGAAACCATTCTGCCAAGCAGGGAAACCTCAACAGTGCTTTGCAAATCACTCCCGGCCGGTTTCAGTGGTCAGTTGACATGAACCCCAAAAGGTATAGTGAATCCGACCCAAAATGGCCTGATCATTCAGGTTACGGCCTGGTAAACTAACATGGCTGGCTGGAAAATGGACCCATGGAGAAGATGTATTTCCTATTGAAAATGGGGATATTCCAGCCAGCTATGTTAGTTTACCAGAGGGTAAGGATATAATCATACATTGCCCAGAGTGGTTGTTGTGGGTGTAACCCCCCTGAAAACTAAGATATCAACCGAAAATTGATGGTTGGTTCAGATGACATTTCCTTTCAAAATGTTCCCTTTTTGGGGAGGTAAGGTCTTTAACATATTTCTGAGGGGATATCGTAATTTTCATACCGTATGTGCAGTTGAAAATTTGAATTTGATATGATATAAACGACATGTATCTTTATCTGTATCAGGGGATAGTTGGATGTACCGCTACCAACGTACCCCTATGGGAAATCCCTACAAAATATAAGCCCTATAGTAGGTATTTATGGGTTATAATCCCCAAGAATCCCTAGAAAACACAATAAATGCCACGGCTACACTGTTAGGGCACTGTTAGGGGTACACCCCATTGTCCCTTGAGTGTAACATTGTGTAACGTTCTTTTTGCCAGGCTTTTTTACAACTACTTGGATGGCCCAGGAAGTTAGGATCAAAGGTTAGGATCAGTGGGTTATAACCCTAATATATCCCATGTATAAGTAGGTTATAACTGACCCATTGATCCTAACCATTTATCCTAACTTCCTGGGACATCCTAGTATCGAATCTGCGACTCTGTCTCCAAACGGAACAATTTCACGGTCACAGTGCCGAAGTGTCCAGACGGCCTCCTTGAGGTTCAGTGTTTGTCAGGCAAAAGTGAAGAAACGGTCGGGGGACCTACTGGGGGGGATGTCCCAGGAATTTAGGATCAATGGTTACGATCAATGGGTTAGTTATAACCTACTTATACATGGGATATATGAGGGTTATAACACCCACTGATCCTAACCTTTGATCCTAACTTCCTGGGCCATCCAAATAATTGTTGATATACATGGACTCAGTTGTGCGATACGAAAGGAGTGGAGTTTGATGAGAGATGTTCTTATAAGTCCTTGTCTTTTTTTTGGTGAGTGTGTTTTTTTCAGACTCAAGCAGGGGAAATGTCAGAAATCTGTTTGTTAATTTCTTTTGTACCCTCAAAAGTCAAGTCAAGTATTTCATGTGCTTTTTTGTGTGTGTGTTGTTGTTGTTGTTGTTGTTGTTGTTGTTGTTGTTGTTGTTGTTGTTGTTGTTGTTGTTGTTGTTGTTGTTGTTGTTGTTGTTGTTGTTGTTGTTGTTGTTGTTGTTGTTGTTGTTGTTGTTGTTGTTGTTGTTGTTGTTGTTGTTGTTGTTGTTGTTGTTGTTGTTGTTGTTGTAGTGTCGTCGCACTACGTAACGTTGTAGTTTGTTGACTACGTTCCGTGTCGTCGGGTCGTTGGTTCGTTACCCGTTTACCCGTAAGGTTTCGGNTACGTAGCAGAAGGTAAGTAGTAAGTAATAGTTGTTAGTTAGTTATTTTAGTTACTACGTAAGTACGTAGTAGTAGTAGTTCTATGTGTGTTGTTGTTGTTGTGTGTTGTTGTTGTTGTTGTTGTTGTTGTTGTTGTTGTTGTTGTTGTTGTTGTTGTTGTTGTTGTTGTTGTTGTTGTTGTTGTTGTTGTTGTTGTTGTTGTTGTTGTTGTTGTTGTTGTTGTTGTTGTTGTTGTTGTTGTTGTTGTTGTTGTTGTTGTTGTTGTTGTTGTTGTTGTTGATGATCGCCACACAACCGTGATTTGTTGACATCCTGCTGGGCGTTGGTTGACCTTTCCCCAAGTTGGCCTTTTTTGAGGTCTTAGTAGCTTGGGATCATTGCAGTATACCTGCACTGGCGCAAGCGTTTGGATGTGATGAAGACGTTTGCATTGATTGTAGGGAAGCCCAAAAACAACACATCTTTTCGCCTCAAGGATGATGATAGATGACCTACACCCTGGAAGATTAACATGGAACCTACAAATCACCCATTTAGAAAGGAACATGATCTTCCAAACCTCCATGATTATGGTCCATGTTAATCTTCCAGGGTGTACGATTTTCATCCATCCTCCCAGAGGTCGGTCGAACCCCCCCCCCCCCCGAAGGGAAGCAACGCAGGGATTGGACCGTCATCGAAGTTTCGGCCGATGCGAGGTTGGGATGATGGAAACTTTCAGAAGATGCTATGGCTCAGGCAGGGGTCCACTGGGTGGTGGTGGCAACTCAAACGTTTTTTATGTTCATCCCGAACTTTGGGGAGATGATCCAATTTGACGAGCATATTTTGAAAATAGGTTGAAACCACATGAAACCACCAACTAGGGGAGATTTTTTTTAAACGGCATTTTGGGTGTTCGAAAAGAAAAAGATGGGACTAACTACCCTTCCTACTTCCCGAGAAATCTTGGCAACTAGTGAAAAATACATAATAGTTGCATCCCATAATAGTAGTTGTTACCTTTAAAATATCCTGGCATGTTCCACATGATTATGGGAGAAAGAGTAAACCTCCTAAACCCCAGGGGGATAATTTGTTAACGAGATGATGTTTGATTTCCCAACTGATTTTGACCATCCGTTTCAGTCGTGATCAGATTCCTTGCTGTTGCAATGTGTGAGGGGGCCATACCTTAAATTTAAGGGTATAGGTTTACAAAAGGGAAAAAAGACTAGTAGAATTGTGAGGGTTTCTTCCCAAACACCTTCCCTTTTTTGGGGGGTTTGATGAAACATCACCCCTTTTTTAGGGGCTTTTTTTCATGATGGGTGGAAAAAATCCACCTTGGACCGGGTGTGATGTTTAAAAAAGGAGACATTCAATCATAGGCCTTCTCCTCGGAAGATTAGGGGAGATGCAGCCCAGTTGGTGGATCAAACTTGCCAAGTTTGGGGACATAACTGTATGAAAAATGAAACATGTTGGCCACTGGCTGACCAAAATGACGATAAGTTGGAGGGGTTCCCCAAATAGAAATTAAAGGAACTGTTAGTATGACTGGCAGTTTACCCAATGGTTTCGTGGAGATACTAACACCCATTTTAGATAACCCCGGCCATATAGATGCATATATACATTGACATGCGGGAAGTTCCTGTTTGGTATGGTTTATCCGTCACTATGTGCTGCGTGCAAAAAAAAGTTATGGTCGTTACGCCAGGTCCGTTCCTGGCAAAACTAGAGAATGTTTAATGAATTTGTAGTTGATATGTGCATACTGCTGTATATAGATGAGATAAATATAATTTCATACAATCTATTTTAAAATAATGTCATAAATGTACATATATCTATACTATCACCGGAAAAAAGTACCAATTTTGATAGATAAGGCAAAGGCAGATTTTCGGACACCTTTTCTCCACCACGAAAAAGGTTCACAGCGTTTCCAAAGTCGAAGCAGAACTTGTGGGTGCACTCAGACACCTGAAAAACGCCAAGCCTTAAATTTTGGAGTATGAAATCCAAGAATTGACCCTCCCAAAATAAGGAGATTGGAAATCAAAAGCTGAAACTTCGAAACCATCCATTTTGCAGCTTACAACTTTGGAGATGCCCAGGTTGCCCTGAAAAAAATAACAGTATCATTCATCCATCCATCCATCCATCCATCCATCTGTGAAGAGAACTTATTGTTCAATTTCCACTGGGGCGATTTCCTCCCAAATGTAGGGCCTTTAAAATTGAGCCTGACATTTATCTGCAGCATTTTTTTGCGCCGCGATGCCGCGATGCCCAGCGACCACCAGCCGCAAGAGGACGGTGTTCCAACGAAGCTTTGGCCCAGAGGATTCAAGTTTAACAAGGACAGACTGTGGAGCGTAGGACGGTACCACTATGGCCACGACTTCGCAAAATGTTGTCAAGTGATACAAAGCCCCCTTCTATGGAAGCCACAGGCATCCACTTCTTGCATTTAAACTACCAATGAAGAAGTCTACCCGAGGAGAAGTTCGCACGTCGCTCACACTTTCTCCTCCGGCTTATATATAGCGGAGCAATGGAGCCTGAGGTACCCCGCCTGGAATACGCCGCTGCACACCCCAGTGGAGGGTTTCCATTTCGGGAAAAACAGACCAAGGGCTCATCATTGAGACCATGCAGATCTTGGGGCCAGTGGAAAAGGACACTGCTATGCGAACTCTTGAGACATTGATCGATGTGAGCCGCTTCATCGTACTCTCGAGTACAAAGAAGCGAGAAGGCTCTCCCATGGTGACACCAGACATGGGGAAGAGTCGTAAATTCTGGTCCGCGGTTCAATTTTAGAACCCGCGACGGCAGCAAGCTTCTGTGCCTGTGGCGGGGCACATGAAGATGGGACCCGACTCTGGGCATTTAACGGGTTCCCAAGAGACAGCCCAGTGCTCCGGACCGTCTACGTCCGCGAGGGGCCGCAGGCGAGCTTGGTGCTACAATGCAAAGTAGAAATACGCGCCGGACAGGGAGGTAGCTGTGTCTGGAAAATGCCTTGGGGCAGCAGCCCATGAAGTGAATACGCTGCCGCCTCGCATCAACGCGCAGGACATGACATGCCTTTCAAAGGAGTGGGCTGCAGCTGCGAGCAAAATCTCTTCGCGGAATCAGAGCGTGTACGTGATCTTGGATGGCTTTGCAACGCCTTCGACTGTGCTCTGGAGCAGATCCGCTGGCAACAAGGTGAGGCGCCACTTGCATGGGAAGACCTGCGTGGCCAGCCGCTGGTTTGAAAAGCGCATGACCACAAAGCTGAAGAAAGTCGTTTTGAAGAAAGACGAGCAGCTCAAAGGAAACGCGTGGCAAATCTGTTTCGAGGCTAGGTCTGTGCATGTCTTATGCAAGACGTTTGCCAGTGCTGGGGAGCTAGAAGCGCTTTTTCTTTGTTAGAGCATCATTTCTTAGCTCGCTCAAGACCCAACGGCTGGCCAGCATGGCTGCGTGCCCCGGATACCCTTATGGGCCCAGGTGCTTTGGCGATGCGAAACCTGCTGAACGGCGAACTCAAAGCATTTGGCACCAGCAGTTCCGTTCCTCGATTGTTGATGCTCTGCGCAACTTCGAACTTTCTGGAAAAAGCATTCGGCAATTTAGAAAACTCTTCCGTGAAGAGAAGCGCTTTGCGCCGTGGAAAGGGATTCCTTGAGAAGTATCAGCCGGGTGATGACGCTCAAGAATGAAGATTGACGACCCATGCATGACTTGTTAGGCCAGGACCTAGATGCATGTCTTCGAAAGGATTGAATTTGTACAAGGGTTCATTCATGCTTCAAATCATCCGAGGAAGTTATTTGTGAATTGCAACTTCCGAAGATGTGCTATGCAACGGTATTCCGGAGCTTTCTTTGCTGAGTCATTTTACCTTGGTCGTTTCTATTACAGAAGGGCTTAGCTTAAACTACGCCCTGTCATTGGGCAATCTTATGGTTGTGAATGGCGCTCAAAGGATCTAAGCGTGCGTTTGAGTTGGGCAAAGAGACGGTGTGCACCAATAGCGGGCCGGAACTTTGCTGCGAGGATTTTAGGTAAAGAGCTGAATTCCGTTTCCGAAATATGGTCCATGAGTCCATGGTCCATGTTACATTACATTCATCTTGCCAAAATTACCAAACCTTCATCAACTAGCAACACGGTAATTACATTGACAAACTGGCAAAAAGAGTCATTACATCCCACGATCATACTTAGATTCTGCCCTGACCGACACTGACCATTAAAAACACGCCAGAAGTCAATGATTTTTCGATTTTTGAATCTCAGAGCTCAAGGTTTGTGGTTTCAGCTGTTTTTCGTAAAGCCGACTTCCCGTAGCTGGAACACAAACATCAGTGAAACAACGTTACGGTCGCCTGGCAGATCGGGAAATCTAAAACAAAGGACTCACCCAACCAACCTGAGGGGGAATTTTCTGATTCATAAGCGGGTGTCTGGTCCAAGATAGAACTCCCCAACAAATTAGCAAGTGGTGTCTGGTTTTTCATGTGTACCAATTATAGATCCTTGCAGCTAGGCGTTGAAAGTGGATCATTGTTTTCCCGAGTGATGCTTTCAATTTCAACCGTTTTTTTCGATTAATTTCACTCCGACACCTCAGATGAACCCCAACTAGTACACGATGGTACCAGTTTTCAGCGGGGTTTGACGTTATAACCCCAGTTACCCGTTTATAAATAATTCCATTTATATATAACTAGTAGTGGCCTTTGTTGTAGAAAATCTTCATTTCATTTGATCTCTATCTTCTGAAATCCTATCTCTGATGCCAATTTCCTGCCTCAATTTGACACACCCATCCCAGACACTCAATGTATGGTGTATTTACCATTATTTGCCTACATATGGTTACTGTGCATAATTCTTATGGGAAGTGTAGGTTAAAAATTCAAACCATACATTGAGTGTTTGGGCATTGAATTTGTTCTGGTTCTTGGATTCTTTTCCAAACAGAGCTGTTCGCGTCCTTCTTGAAACGTTTTTTTTCTTCGTCCGAGGTCGTGGAATCTCACGACTCGAGCCGTGTCAGAGCACTTTGCACCACCTAAAGGCCTGAGAAAAGCGGGTTGTTGTAGTTTGTTTTGTTTTTTCTTTGTTCTTTGTTCTTTGTTCCTTGTTCTTTGTTCTTTGTTCTTTGTTGTTGTTGTTGTTGTTGTTGTTGTTGTTGTCCTTCAAGATAGCAATCACTTATAGTTTTCCCCCTTCCCTTTCGCTTCAGGATGGTGGTATTGTATATCTTGGGTGTTCCCCTTGGGTGTCCCCCTTTCCCAGGATGCCGGGATTTTTACCTAAACCTTCATTTGCCACTATTAGTGGGAAGGGCGGATAGACCCAACAAATGATAATTTCTCATTTCTCAAATATGGCAAAGGTTTTCCTCATTGGCTGGAAAGACCCGTGTTAGTGATCTTCTAGCTGGTGGTTTCAAACATTTTTTATGTTCACCCCTATTTGGGGAAAATTCCCATTTGGACTAATATTTTCAGATGTATTGAAACCACCAACCAGTCTTGAAGCAGCATCATAAGACATTCAGCAGAGCATGCAATGAGAAGTCTTTGCAATTTTGACGGACCCAACCTTGCCCTGCCCGGGATTTGGATAATTTTTGTTGCCTTCAACAACAGAATTTCAGATAATCAAAACATCCAAGATAGTTCCTCTACTTGTAGATTATGATAGGTTAAATCATCATTTTCTCTTTCTGGTTGGCTATCTTGAAATTTCAATTCCAAGAACACACATCTTCCTTGAATGAATCTGACAAAACCCGAATCCACTCTCAGTTTTTTTTCAAACCTGAGGTTTTATGGGATACAAAGAATGTGTGGGGAATCCCGCGGAAAGCAGCAACTATGGCTTTGCTTGCAAACCACTGTACCTAGCACTTGAAGACTTGGTCCGAGTTGGGTGTGGGAAGCTGGAGGACCATTGACAGTGAGATAAAACTGTTAGATTTTCACGTGATTTCCTCATTTGTACTGTTGATGGTTCAGAAATCCGGCGTTCACCAGTTGATATGGTAAATATCCCATTATTTACAGGGTTTCATACATGTCAGGTGGTTGTTTGCGATTTCTGAACCATCAACAGTATCTCGCACACTTTTGTGGGTGCTCGTGCAACAAAGAATGCGACAGGACCGATGTAATCGTCAGATTGGATGTGTTTTTTTCTCCAAAATTTGTGTTGACTCTCAAGTAATCAACTCTACTCTTAGTGATCTTTGCATGCACAATTTCAGGAAATTCATACGAACTTCGACTCCGACCTTCCCCCATGTCCGTCCTAGAACTTTTCATAGAAATTCTATCTATAGCTACTGTACCCTTCAGCTCCCTCCGGTTGGGGGGGGATTCAACAAATGAGGTGTTTTTCCCAGGCAAAAAACACTCAACGCATCTAAACGCACCACAAGAACCTGAAGGCATCTGCGAAATGGAACCTGAACATCTTACTTCCATTTTTTGTTGACCATTCAGAAAATGGGCCCCTACCAGTTGTAAATAGGATTGTAACTCCATATAAGGGTTATAACTTAACCCCAGTTTCCCATTTGTAAGACCATTACATTTACAGGGGCCTCATAACTCGATCCATTTATATCGATCGTAGGGGGCCCACCTCGTACCATTGATTCCAGTTGTGAGGAGGCGTAACATCAGACCATTCCCAGATGCGACCCATGGGACTGGAATATTTACCTATATTTGATCTGGTTGGTGGTTTCGCCCCTATTTGGGGAAGATTCCCATTTTGACTAATATTTTTCAGATGGGTTGAAACCACCAACTAGTGATCCAATAAACTTAAGCCATTCATGGATCGGTAGATATACGATATACATATCATCAAGCATCTGGGATTGGCTATCTGACCATCTGACTATATCTGGATTTTGGGAAGCTGAAAAAAATCTTTCACCGGAAGTTGGGATGGTTGCTCCAATTTTTTGGAATTCCGAAACTTTCGTTAACTCCGAAGCTTTTAAAAGTCTTTTAAAAAGCCTAAAAGCGCTTAAGAAATAACCCAAGGCAAGCTTGGAAAGCGCTGCCCAAAGATGTCGGAGGCGGGTCCCGAGTCACGGGTCGTGGGAAAAAGTCCGCTGCTTTGCGAAAACCGTTCGACGCTGCAAATCCTCGACAGCGACTCACTTGTGGTGGGAGTTTTTTTTTCGGATCCAGTTTTTGGTGGTAGATTTGGATCACACATTGGCAGCCAATGCTCTCTAAGGATCATTGGACCCTCAAAAAACTGGCTATTTTGAGGACCCTACCCCTGCTATACAGGTTCAAACCCTTCTATTGGAGGGTCCAAGATCCTTAGGGTGGTATAATTTTTTCTTGGGATCGTTGTACTTCAGCTGAAGTGCTCGAGTCATGTTGACGTCATAGTTGTAGGTTTTTTTTGTTGATGGAAAATATCCGGCCATCACCACCAGGGGTGGTGCTAAAACCCACCGTAAAGAATGGGATAACCTTTCAACCTCAACCGGTTTTCTCGCCGGATTTCTGAACCATCAACAGCATGGTCGAGAGACTGGATTGGAGCACTGTGTCCGAGTCAGTTGTCTCAGCTTAAGAGTTGGGAACCGCCGGAGAGTTGGGGGTTTTGACCTCATTTTGAGCTGTCCACGCTCCATTTTTTTTTGGAGAAGAGCAACGTTGGTTGAAGATTCAAATTATAGGATGTTAGATATCTATATAAGATATCTAGGTGGTGGTTTCCAATATATTTTGTTTTCATCCCGAACCTTGGGGAAATGATCACATTTGACCAATATTTTTCAAATGGGTTGGTTCAACCACCAACTAGATATTCATGGATATTTTATCTACTCCATGTTGTGAAACAAAACTACATGCATCGATCCATGAAAGTGTCTGTAAAGTTCAACCGCAGAGCTGATAGCACATGGACAACCCCAGCTTTGCATGTGCCCATGAGCAGATCACATGAGTTGAGATTTCGCTACGTATATTTATATAATGTTTATTACAGATGTGATGTATATACAGAAATATATATAATCATATTTACATATGCAGAAATATGTATATATATATATGTATACAAATATATTTACATACATATAGTTACATATACATACAGACATGTATATATATAAATATATATATATATATACATATACAAATACACATACAGAAATATATATTTATATATTTACATACCGAAATATATAAACGTAAATATGCCCCATATATACGCATGTACCAGAATTGTCGATGCACATTTTGATCAGGTCTGTTACACTCCTGGAAGATTCCAGTATCTGCGGAACCGCTTGTCCTCCTCCTTTAAATACAACTGGACATACTTCATATCCAAGAGGTGCAATGTCCCGCTCTCCACACAGAATCTTCTTCCACTTGCCAGCAGCCAGGTCTATCCTAAGGACGTCAACAAGATGCCCAAGTGAATCAGGTGTTCAAGATTTGTGGCTTTGGGGTTGGCTTAGAAGATGTTTTGTTGGATGATAGCTGCGAAGAACCTGCTCATCAGGATATTTCTATAGAGATGATCTATAGATTCTATAGTCAATAGGTCTTGCCCTTTCATACGTGATCAGAATGACCACATAAGAATAAAGAGGTCTCTGGAAAATCAGCCTCGAAAATATTTTCTGGAAAAGAACATATCAAATTTGCCACCAAGAAACAGGAATTTTAACCGCCTTTGAAAATTCCTCAAATGAACGAACTCCTCCCCTGCAAAGGCCAAATCTCACGATTTTTAGACCTCCACCTCAGCCCAGTGTAGGGAGTACTAGGATTCTTAAGACAGGGGTGGTGAATCTTCCCTAATCTTCCCTAATGGTTCCTAGGAAATCCTTAGGGTTCCCCAAAATTCCACCCCCCTTCACCTTGAACACCTCGCTTCGAGAGTTGACATTGTTATTTAGACTCCAAGCCGTTGCCGTGTGCATGACCACAACACAACTTAAAACATTTGAAACGTCGTAGCATTTTAATCTGGCACATTAAAAAAACACAGAGAAACATCAAGGTGTTGTTGTTGTGTTTACTTTTCGTGCTGTTTTTTATTTTTTATTTTTTTGTTTTTGCAAAAGGGGGAATTCTTAAGAATCTGGAATGATAACCAGGTTTTGTTCATATTCAACTTGAAGGAACCAGATTTGAACAGTGGTACGCCCACGTTACCACCTGAAGAAAAAGAAGAGACCTATGTATTGACGAGCCAAAAGCTTGCCCAGGTGTCACGAGTTTTTGTTATTTGGGGGTGATTTTGTATTACTGCCTGTTTATTCCAGGTTTGATATTCACATCTCTGCTTGAATTGGTAGTTATCTTTTTTTTGTGTGTCCTAAGGGCATGGTATTTTTGCACACAAAAAGGGAAGATCCAGGCATGATGCCGTACAATAAAGATAGAAACAATATAGAAAAGTGAACGTTGTTTTCAAAGCAAGAGTTACAATTTACAGTTGAATCCATTACAACGTAAAATTGGAAATCATCATCATCATCATCATCATCATCATCATCATCATCATCATCATCATCATCCAGGTAATGAGTCCATGTTCAACAACGCAGCGGTAACGGAATTTGGTGTCAACAAAAATGCCCTCTTCCATGCTCTCGCCGGGCGTTTAAGCTTAGGGTCACTTCCTGGATTTTTTCTGGGGGACAGATTGGTTTGATTTTTTTCCCGCAAGACTTGGGGAGAGATGAAGTCACGAAAAAAAAAACATGTCTGGATATAGGGCCATAGGGAATTATACGTAACCCAGTTATACCCAGTTATATAGGGATTATTTCATAAACGATTATAAGGATCCCTATTAAGCAACCAGGATTCAATGGAAAGCACGAGGTTTTTGTTCGTGGCTCAAATGATCCAATTTGCACATTTGTTACCCTGAGGGATATTACTAGAACCGCTGTACTGTTGATGGTTCAGAAATCCTGCACCCGTTGAGGTTGGTAGTTTATCCCACTATTTACGACGGGTTATAGCACGATCCAACCGGTGGTTGGCCTTGGGATTTCTGGCTGCCATCAACAGTATGACAGTATAACTTCGGAAATACCGGACCTTCACCCCAAAAATGCGAAGAAATTTCTGACTTGAAATCCCGGGAGAGCATAGGAATCCCGGGACTCAAGACACCATTGCCTTCAAAAGGATACAGCGGATACAGCTCTCCATTGGAATCTTTTGAAATCTCCCCAGATTTTTTTAGGAAAAAAAAAAGGGTCGTGGCTCTAAGCTCGAAGGGGTCATAAGAGAGCTCGCTGAAATACAGTGAGCTCTCCAGGCTCGAAGAATTGAATATGTTCACTTACAGTACGCGTTCGAAAGTGCCATTGTGCGCCAGCGATTTAGGAGTTACTCCAGGAATCTGCCGAGAGGGGTGGGCACAAAATGGAAGGTGAAGGGGTGTGATGAAGGATATGTATGGACCGTATGGATATCTCTCGTAGCATAGATAACCTGCCATCTTACATTGCAGGACTTTTGGATGATTTTGGGATCATTTTTTCATCATTCGGGAAGCATCAATTTTGAGATGATCAAATTGAAAACGCAGCAATTCCACAAACCCAAGGATGAAGGTCATTGTTGAATACCTAGGTGGTGGTTTCAAACATGATTTCCTTCAAAATCTTTACCCCTGCCCCTTACTTGAAGAAGGTTTCGAACTCGACACCGTATATCTCAGGTTGAATGTCTAACTTGACCCAACAATCTGTCAATAGCTGTTTCTGGTTCCCCTAATAGGTGGTAGGTGGCATATAATCCCCCAATTGGCACTATATAGCACTTATATACCACTTATATATTGCCAATTGGGTGATTATATATCACCTACCACCTGTTAAGGGAACCAGAAACAACCATTGAATCTGATGTTTTCCAACTCCACTAATCACAGTCGTTGACCAAAGTGGAATGGCAGCCCGTCTCGGCTCGCTTGAAAGCTCGCATAGTACGGGGAAGATGCAGAACAGGTAGCCAAAAGCCATCATCATAAGATATTCAGACTTCTCAACACCCAACTTTGCAGATTTTTGCTGTTCTGACATCTTCGATTCACGCTGCTGTTGTTGGTTGAAGTACTTCTAGACCAAGGATCTGCTTCTACAGCAACTAGCAATGGTCACCAGACACTTCTCTCTTCAAATGGCCAAACGGTCCAAGAAAGCAAAGGATATATAGCCATTTCATTCAAAGCAAAGCTTGGCAGCATTGTAAATTAACTGTGATTTTTGTCCTTTCTCATGATGCAAACATGAAAAAGCCATCATCCATCTAACACCAGGTAGGTCCTGGTAACTACAAAAAACTCAACCAACCAACGAGTCCTTCGTCCTTCGTCATCAGATGTTTCGATGTTTCATCAACCGATGGAGCCTCCAAGATGTGGAGGAAAGGCGTGGGCCGGGCCTCGGGGAAGCCGTGGTGAGGGAAGCGGAAGGTGTTAGCAGCACAGGTGGAGGAAGAAAACAAAAAACTTCTGAGAAGAGGGAAGGCTGTACTTGTTACTTGATGTCATTTTGGTGAGTTTGGTGGGTTTGGATGATCTTCATGATCTTTTTGATGATGATGTTGATGATGATGATGATGATGATGATGATGATGATGATGATGAATATTTTTTTCTTGGACCAACTGACACAGTCGATCTGCGCGTGCCACTTAACTCATCAGAAATGAACATGTTCATTGACAGTAGCTGCAGCTATTTGACATCAAGCGCGACAATGAGGTCTGCCTTTAGTAGAGGTTGCTATACCGGCACAACAGTTTCCTCCACTTAAAACAATAAGCCTACGTTTTTTTTTATGCTGAAATGCGCATTGTTTTCACAAGGTGTTAGCTGGGTAAAAAGGTAGGCCACGTGCCCCAATGGTCTTTCCGGGTGGAACCCGCCGTTCCACGGCAGATGCTGTTGAGCGTGTATGGATTATCTTAGCGTGCTATACCTGGCAGGAAGCATTTGCGCAAAACAGTGGGAAGTACAAAACTCGTACATGTACGCAATCTGGCCTTTGTTCTGGGGTAGTATCCTCTTTGTATTTGATTCCATGAACCTTTGAACTTTTTTTTTCCCTCCCAACACCTGGCCATGCCTGTTAGCTACTGCTAACTACCTACAAGGTACCTGTAACCGTTTAGTGTTTCTCCTAACGTGCCCTCTCTTGACACACCAAAATGGCAGGAATTTTCTGTGCAAAGGTTGATGGATCTGCTTGACACACCAAAGGTCCATCAACCTTTGCACAGAAAATTCCTGCCATTTTGGTGTGTCAAGAGAGGGCACTGCGGAACAGGGGGAGGGTGCAGAGATGGTGGCACATCAGAACATTTCGAACAAATTGGAGACGGAGTCGAGCTTGAATGCCCATGGGCCCATGACACACAAAAGGAGAGAGGCTTACAGAAAGCTGCTCACAGATTTTGGCGTAATGGTGCAACTAGCTCAGGAAAAAAAACCACGGAAAATGGCCGCAAGAAGGCTGTAAGATTTTGTTCTGAGGTCTGACTTTTTCACGGCCGCAGATTTCGTAAGAATCCAGTTCCAGGTTGGTATTTTTTTGAGTCACTGGATCTCTAAAACCTTTTAATTCAATGTAGCTAGGTTTAATCTCAGCCTGCAGCAACAGGTCAACAGCTACCGAAATGAATTGCTGCTGGTCGCAGAGTTGCAGTACAGTTTTGAAAGCGCCGCGGGTAAATTTTAGTGGTGACTCACTGTTGTGACGGATTTTCCAACCAACAATAATGATGTTGAACTAACAAAATGGCAAACACATTTTCTCCAACGATGATTCGTTGTTGAAATGTTTACTAAGTCACTAAGTTCATCCACATAGAAGTTTGAAGCATTGAATTCAACAAAAACACCATTTTCCAAGACAAGCCGCCAACCCAACGGAGCACTTTTTATCACGATAGGTGAATTTTGGGAAGGGAATCGACTCATCTACAATGAGTCAGAGTCCCAGAATGCTCCAAAGATCTCTGTGAAGAATTCCTTGGAAATTTCCGGGGAGTTTGGGACTCTTTGGGAATTCATTGGTGAAGCCACTCGACGGAAATTGATGTCACAGATTTATACTGTGTGGTGGTTTCACATATTTTTATGTTCAAACCTATTTGGGGAAGATTTACCATTTTTGACGAGCATATTTTTCAAAGGGTTTGGTTCAACCACCAACTATAGTTTATCCAAAGGTTGTTTCGTTTTATGGGGACCTGCTGAGTGAAAGCTGGTGAAAGATCGTTTGTTGGAGATTTCTCCACCCAGTCTCACTCGCGAAGCGCCGTTTCGGCGAGTCGTGCTCTTGCTTTGTGTTTTTTTGATTGGGGTTTGTCTCCCAGATCCGCCCACCCAATGGTCTAAAGTTCATAATCTATAAATGATTTTTTTCTGGAAATTTTTGGGTCATGTATATATCTATATTTTGATATACCCTGCAAGTCCAAGACTGTTAGAAGAACTGTCCCCTGGATTTGTTAATTGAAAATCCTTAGTAAAACAATCATGGTCGACTTGGAATCCCCAGGGTATAGATATATGAGTGTTTCCGAAAATGGTGGTACCCCCAAATCATCCATTTTAATAGGGTTTTTTCTCTTATAAACCATCCATTTTGGGGTACCACTATTTTTGGAAACACCCATATGAATCTTGGACTTTCGGTGAAACTGGGATATAATAATCCAATGTATAGATGAAGTGCTGACGAAGCAGGAGGTGCCTCGGAGAAACCAGAGTGGTGCAGTTCTGGCAGTGTTGAAATTGTTGTCAGATGAAGAGTGAACAAACATTTGGCTGTTTTGGTTGATATAAGGGTTAAGATGCCTATAATCATAGATATGTACTACATATGATCTGTTGTGATATTCTATAATATATAGATGCTAATGACACATTTTAAGGATCCCATCATTTTGTCAACCAATATGATAGGATGGGATATATCACGAGGTTTTTTGTTGATATGGCCAGACTGTTATCATTTTCACTTCCAAAGTCTCCCTGGGTGGTGGATTAGTGGCAGAATCACACCATTGAAAAGGAAAATTATCTTCCAACCAACCCTCCATGAGGACATGTTCCAGCCGTTAATCTTCAGGGGTGAACATTGTCCCCTGAAAATCAATGGTTGGTTCAGATGTATTTCCTACTGAAATAATCTCCTGGGAACTAACATATCCCCTGAAAAGTCCATTTTGAAGATGATTTTCCTTTTCCCCAGGTGGGATATGTTAATTTCGTGGAGGGTAGTCCCTTTTCAGGGGACGAATTCGTTCGTTTTCGAGGGTTTTTCGCCCCTTTGGTGAGCATTTTCCAGATGTTTCTGCCAGCCAGGCTGGATATGAAGTTGAGGCGCGGAACTAACCACCGAAAAAAAAACGGAGATTTTTTTTGAGTCCAGTTGGTTTGTGTGGTCGAAAAATCTTGTATTTTTTTTTTGGGGGGGGGAAAGAAGATCTCAAATTTTGGTAAGGTATAGATGCTAAGGTTGGTTTGGCTACTTCTAGGGCAAGTATTTCCTTGATAGTGATACTGTATGTTCTTTTAAATGGTCCAAATCCAGGTTTGGGAGAAAACTGCATCATAGTAGCAACCACCAGTAGGCTGACAAGAGAAATGGGAAGAACTTCAACAAAACACAACGGTTAGACGTTGGAATATTTGAATGCTGAAGGTGGAAAATTATTCTCAATGTGGATCTCCAAATTCAGGTTTCCACCCCTATTCATCCATGCAACTAGGGGATTTGGGAGGTCACAACATTTGAAGACATACAGAAAAAACACACAGAAGTAGGGACAGGTCATTCCATTTCAGTAGTGAAGGTAATCAGAGAATTCACCCAAGGATGCTCTAACACTTCAGGTTGGTTCGAAAAAGTGTACCTTTACACTTAGTATTTATAAGTACACAGCGGTTTTTAGCACTGTTTTGCAGCTTGTTCTTTTTCCTATAGATGTTCCGGTCTGGCATCCAGAAATCTCAGCTCACTCTTTTTGCCCATCAGTTTCTTTTGAAAAGAAATCCTTGAAAATTGTTTAACTTCAAACAAAACAGCCGGGGTGTAACTTTCATGGTCAAGGTACCAGTTGAAATAAAGGGCGTAACTTTCGAGGTGTTTTCCTACATTTGTCGTGTGTTCCTACGTTGTTCCTACGTTGGTTTTTAACCACAAGTTGTGTACAAAAACGGAGGGGGGGGGTTGTTGGTGGAACATCGCAGGATGCAGCTGTTCGAAACGCTCTAAGAGGGCAAGCAGGACGTTTTCAATTAAGCCTCAGACATAGAGTCGGCTTTTTTTCAGACACCCAACCACCACGTCATGGGCCTCTCACCACAGGTTTCTGTTGGGGAAGTTTTTTTCTCATTTGGAGAAGGGAATTTTTATTGGTTGGACGAACATCACAGCCTTTTCCCCTTACTTTCCCTGCTGGAGTTTATTTGAGCAATGAAAGAACCCTGGTTGGTTGTTTGATATAGCAGATGAAAAACTACCTAATTATATAGGGATAATGAACCATGAAATAAAGATCCCTATTAACCAACCAGCATAATGGAAAGTAACAAGGGGATTTTTCGTGGCTCATTTCGACCCTTTTCACAACAAGTATTGAGTGACACTGGAACACAGCCAGATTGCGTTACTGTAAGCTACCGAGTAGAAGAATGGCAGAGTGACTTTATGCGGACCTACCAGATCTCGACTTTTCTGCATGCCAAGAAGATCATATCAATTCATATCATATCCATCATTGAAGGCCGAGAGCTGTTTCTTGAAATGCCTTGTGTTGAGGAGAAGATCACCAAAGAAATGTTTCAAAAAGAAATGCTCCCACAGTAAACAAACTTAGCTGGCAGGAAATCACCATTTTCCAATAGGAACTATATATCAACTTTCAGGGTGGATAGTCCAACCATCGTTTTGTTTCTTCGGAGAGTACTCCTCCTCCAGGAACTGCTGAGGCCTGTGCTTGGGGGGGAGTCGGTTCTGTCATGTTGGCATACATCAAAACTTGATCAACGCAAGTCCCAAAATTCAACACAAGCGCTTTGGAAATCTTTGGACATCTCGGAAAGAAATCTATCTATTGAAGATGGGTGTTCACATCGCCCAGATGTGAGAAGGGGTGTAAGATTCAGCTGCTGGGGTTTAAAACAGGGACGTTTACTTGATCAAACATTTTTTTTCCCCAAATAAAGTTAACACGTGTAGAGGTATATAGAAACTCCAAGAATGAATGCAGACCACAAAAAACCATCCTCCAAAAGCTAACATGATACCCAAAAAATTGGTGGTTTGTAGATATTTGTCCTTTTCAATTGGGTGATCTTTAGGTGAACCAGCCGTCAATTTTCATAGGTGTAGTTCCTGTTTGTCTGAAGGTGTCACTTGAGACAACCAACTAACTCGAAAAAGTCTGACCCCATAGGATCCATGGGACTGGTATATTTACCTTTTTATACATTTATCATAAACTCAACCATTCGTGTAGGTAAATCTACAATCGTCCCACGGTTCCTGTGGGCTTTTGGCAACTGACTAGGCGCCTCATGTGAGTTGTGAACAGCTCTGCCGATCTCTACAACGCGCACAAGAAAAATTGGATGTGGAACATCGTGAAGCTACGACCACCTGGTGGGAGCAGGGTTGGGGGATTTTGGGAGTTTTTAAGGTGTTGATTCCTGAAGACAGAACTTTGGGGCTGACCGGGTCACCTTCCCAAAAAAAAGCTGGACGCCATAGGAGCTGTTGTTTTTGTGTGGTTTGTTGTTGTTGTTGTTGTTGTTGTTGTTGTTGTTGTTGTTGTTGTTGTTGTTGTTGTTGTTGTTGTTGTTGTTGTTGTTGTTGTTGTTGTTGTTGTTGTTGTTGTTGTTGTTGTTGTTGTTGTTGTTGTTGTTGTTGTTGTTGTTGTTGTTGTTGTTGTTGTTGTTGTTGTTGTTTGTTTTAGAACCTAAATATTTTTTGTGTCTTTTTGGACTTACTTGTAACTTTTTTCCATCTATAGATTTTTTTTGTGTCTTTTTGGACATACTGACTTGTAGCTTGTATCATTGGAATAATACCTCCCAGTAAAGGTGACCACCAGGATTATTATACGTATGTTAAGTAGGATTATTACATGTTCATCAAACATTCGCAACAGATGTAAACATGACAAGTGACAAACAGCTGTAACATTGGAAACAAATGGATGTTTCCGAAAATCTCGGTACCCCCAAATCATCCATTTTAATAAGATTTTCCATTATAAACCATCCATTTTTGGGGTACCCATGGGTACCCCTGTATAACCAGCTGGTGATTTCAAAGATTTTTTATGTTCACATTTTCACCCTGATTGTTGGGGAGATGATCCAAGTTCACTTGCCCGTTTTTTTGCAGATGGGTTGGTTCAACCACCAACTAGACAACATTATTTCTGGTCAAATTATAGCGACCTCACACGACCTCACCCCAAATGGTGGTTTAGTAAGGGAAATCCCCTTATTTCAGGGAAACCTAGGTTGGTGAAATATGATAATTTGACCAGATTATTTCCCTTGATGACGGTTTTTCAGTCAACTTGTTCCACTTCAACTTCAGGCGTGCCCCGTTGTCGCTCTTTGATGAAGCGACGCAACATCGAGCAGCAGAGAGTACCTTGAATGATCAGTGTTTATGGAAAATATGAATACCGAACATCCTCCCTGAAACTAAGAGCTCACATCTGAAAATGGATGATTGGAAGACTATCCTTTCCTTTTGGGGCGATTTCGGCCTATTTTCAGGGGCGTTTGCTCTTAGTTTCAGGGAGGTGAACTCAGCAGGGTCGCAACTCGCAGGTTTTTTCGTGGGAGTTTTTGAAGATTTCGACCTTTTAGCAATTAGAGACCTTTGTCTTGCAGGCTTGCAAGTTGGAAAGATTCAACAAATCTTTCGACCTTGGTTTGACAAGTGGGCCATATGCAAAAATGGAAGGACTTTACCTACATGTGACGCATAAATCTGAGGACAAATGTAGGTACATATACCTTGGAACTACCCTTGCATGCAGGATTCAGAAAAACTCCACCAGCATGATTCCATTTTCAGTAGGGGAAATCCCTATTAAATCCGAAAAAAAAACACCTTCCCTTGTGACTGGCGCATCTTGGACCGAAAATATACCAGTCCCATGGAGCATCTTGAAAAAGAATCAATGGTTGGTTTTTACCCACCAGAAGGCAGTCGGACTTTTTAGTGGTTTGTAAGTGGTATTTTTCCTGCCTTCATTGGGGGATAAAAAATGCCACCGATTTTTGCCACCTTTTATGGGAAGCACAAAACAACCATTGAACTAAGAATCCCGATGTTTTTTTCGAAGAATCCTCAGATTGCAATTCCATTTCCAGCTTCTTGAGGTGGTGTGCACGATTGGGCCATCCTGACCGTGCTGAAGGCGCAAACATAAAAAGCGATGTGCTAATTATAAAAGGGGCCGGGATTTGGTGGATCGGCAGAAAAAACATAGAAAAGCGGAAAGCGCATGTTTTTTTGTTTGGGGGGGGGGCATAATAAAAGATGTTGTTGTTGAACAACTTATTGCACCATATGATTGGTTTCAGCAGGAGAGACAAACTTTCCGGGAAGGTAAGAAATGCTATGCTTGGCAAACCTTTGGTAATAGGATGGCCCAGGAATTTAGTAAATGGTTAGTAAATGGGTTGTAACCTACTTATAAATGGGTTTGTATAAGGGTTACAACATTTTATGACCCACTTACTAACCTTTTCCTAATTCCCTGGGATATCCAAGTAAGATTGCAGGTGACCCTCTTGAGTTTCATGGGGCTTTGACGAGTGACCGGACAGGTTTTCCCTGTGTAGCTAAAGATCTGGGTTGCTAACATGTTTATCATTTATCTATAATATACAAACAATCAGATATATGTATATACACTAAATATACACATTCCATAATATATATATACCCATATTTTTATACACACACATAAACACACTATACATAATATTTATATATATATATGTATATACATGATCACCCAGCCCCCAGGACGGGACCTACCTTGAGGGGGTGGTTACCTCATATACTATTATATTTACACATATAAACTATATATTTCCAAGCTGTTTTTTTTCCAAGATTTCGCAACTTAGTTGGCAGCCTTGGGTGGTGGTTTTAAAGGTTCCTTTATGTTCATCAATGGGGAAGTTTTTACCCATTCAGTTTGATATTTTTTTTCAACTGAGTAGCTCACGAATCCCCATCGTTATGTTCAAGTATCACAGAAGAAAATGTAGGGGACACGAGCAGAATGCCCTGAGGGATGTTCGGACACTTGAACCAGTAAACATTCACAGAGGAAACCAATGTATGAGATGTCATTTCAACCGTTCAATCCACCCAATTGACCAGCGAAAAAAGGGAAGTTCAGCACAAACGGGGTAAAATTCGTATCTTTCTTCTATGAAACCGGGAAAAATTTGGAAGATTAACCAAAGACTGGATTTTCTGTTGGTGGGGCTGGAAGACGTAGGGGTTGGGATTAACATGATCTGGAAGACTTACCTGCATATTACATATCATATGCGTATCATACAATGAATTAATATATATATATATAATATAAATGGTAGGATGCTCACCCTCTCAGCAACAGTGGTTGCTGTGCAGGTGTTTTTTTGCGATCCCGAAAATTCTAACACTGTCATGTCATCCTGGTGGTGAGGATTGCATCCTGGAAATCCCAGGCAAAAGTGCAAATGATAATCTACCCTCCCTGAAACTAACAGTTCGCCCCCGAAAATAGACCCCTGGAAGTTCGGAGATTCCTATTGGAAACCTTCATTTTTAGGGGCGAACTGTTAGTTTTAGGGAGTGTAACAATGCTTGAAATTTGGGAACATGTTGGATGATACTTGATCATTGATGGTTGGATGATCATTTGGGTGATCCCCATGATTATATCCAAACATGCAAATTTTGGGTGTCATCAAAAAAAAATGGTAAAAATCAATGCCACCACTGAAATTTAACATAGATACCCAAAATGACGCCATGTTTGAAAGGAGGTACATGTTCTAAGGCCCATCATTTTGTGGTATGTCAAATTTCATGGGGGTACCGGTTTGTTACATTTCAGATAGGTGGATTCCAAAAGTCTCAAACCCTTTTGGATGGTCCGTTGGTTCATGATACTGTAGAAATCCTGCACCAGTCGATAGGTAGTTTATCCCATTATTTACAAGGTTTTATGCATCCCAGGTGGTGCATGAGTTCTTCCATCCAGTACATCTACCATTTGCAGAACAATCCATCACTCAGCCAATGGCATAAAAAACCTTCTAAAACACCTGAAAATTCCTGATTTCATAGGGCAACATGTCACCGGCCTCGGCCACCTTTTGCATAGTTCAAGACTCCATGGGACACCCCTGAAAATGATCGGCTGGTTCACCTCAAAATCACCAAAAAAAAACGGAAAGAAAAATCATCCCAACCAAACCTCCATGACTCTAAGTTCAAAATGTGGTAAATTTCCAGGGCTTGGACCCCAAAACCATGAAAAATAAAGGTTTTAAACCCCCAATATATAGGTTATAACCCCTAAAAATCAAGGTTGTGGGTTCCCATGGTAGTATCCAAAATATCAATTTTTGGGGGCGTCCCATTTTTTGGGGGGTTCCCCTAAAAAAACTCCCTCATTTTAGCCTTGTATTTTCTATTTCCCTCCCCCAAAAAAATCATCCACAAGGCACGTCGCTTGGTGGAAGAAGCCGCCGGCCTGGGAGACTTAACAGAGGTCTACAAGGCCCACCGGACCCGAAGATTCTCCGCAGGTTGAGGGAAGCAACAAAAACCCGGGGAGTTTTCACCGTTAGGTTTTGCATACCACCCAGAAAACTTGGATGAAACAGTTATTTTTTACATTTTGAACATTGACAAACATGGACCCCAAAAAATCCACCAATTTGTGGGTGTTCACCAAATGCGAGTTGTTTTATCAATTTATTTCACCATTTTATCTATTTATCTATTTATTTCACCATTAGTTGTTTTATCAATTTGTGGATGAACCATTGGGTGTCTCTATTTATCCAATGGTCTCTCAACCAATCACCATGAAAATCCTACCGCCATCCTGTCGATCGCTCCTTGGGTGACTTCCAGGCTCAAATTCTCACGGCGCAACGTGAGAAACGGAAGGTTCTGAGAGAACCGCTGCTGGGGGAACTCGGATCCGTGGGACGCGTCCGTCAGATGTGACGATTCACTGGCGAAAAGACCATACGTAGTACCCATACATACCCATAGGATTCCCATGGGACGAACGGTATATTTACAATTATTTACATACTATTTTTTTCCATAAAAATCAACTAAATGCATGGGATATTTACAACATTTGGAGGATTTGTTTGATTTTTTATGGTAGTATAGGTTTTGCCCTGAAAAGCCAGTACATCAAGAATATACACTTCACTCAGAGATATTCGACATCAGATGAGTGAATGACTAATCATGCACTTTGCTGAGAAGTCGAATCCTTACGAAACAGCGGCACAGGGAGTTGTTATCAAGGTTGTGCTTTAATACTGTGGACGGTTCAGGAATCCGGCGAGAAAACCAGTTGAGGTTGGTACTTTATCCCATTATTCACAGGGCTTTTTTTTGGGATTTCTGAACCATCAACAGTATCTCCACTAAGAAGTTTTTTTTGGGCCTCAAAAAGCGACTTGTTCCAAAAAAGTAGCGATCCAACTTTGACATATTTGACATTTTGATACATTTTGGCTCAAAATGGTAGATCGTGAAATATTCACGGCTGGCTTTTTGGAACGTCCAACCAGCCTGTCCAACCTTGTGTGGCGAGGCAGGTGGGGGGGGTGAATCATCGATCGATTCCTGCCGATTCGCGATTTGCTCGCTTCCGTTGGCCAATTTTTGAGTGTAGAAACCATCATCTGGATTGTGGTTTCAAATATTTTTTATTTTAATCCCTACCTGGGGAAATGATCCAATTTGACTAATATTTTTCAAATGGGTTGAAACCACCAACTACATCATGATAAGAACTGCCATGTTTTTGTTGGCCTAACATGTTGGTTTGAGACATTTCAGACTTGCCACTCTGGCAACACAAGTCTTTTCGTAAATCGGGATTTTCTGCAACAACAAAACACGAAACAAATACGAGTTCATGACTGCAAAGCAAGGTGTCTTGGAAGATTCCTGATCCAAATCACCTTACACATCATATATGTCTCGGATCCATGTTTCAACAAGTTGCACTCACGAATCAGACTTGAAGGTCCGGGGGTCAGTTTTTGTTTGTGACAATCATATGAAATGTTGGGTAAAGTACTGTTGAAAGTTCAGAAATCCCAAGGCCAACCACCCGGGATGGTGCTAAAACACCGAAAATAATGGGATATGCTACCAACCGCCTCAACTGGTTTTCTCGGCGGATTTCTGAACCATCGACAGTATGATTGTGAAATGTGGTTGGCTATGTTCCAACTATGGCTGACTAATAGTGACTAATGGGCGCCGAGACTATTTTTTGGAACATTTCAGGTCTCCACCAATTCAAAAAACTCCATTGGCTTCCAGAAGGCCTTGGAACCCGTTAAACCAGCCCCTTGAAAAATCATAGACATCCGACAACCCCCCCACTCAATGCCAGCACCCCGCCAAGACAAAAGGCCTTCAAACATTTTCAAAAGCGGGATTCTTAACCACCATTGTCCCTCTTCAGGCCTTATGGAAGGGGCTGTAATTTCTTCGGGGTTGGAACGGTTAATACTTGATTCCCCATGAAATTCGTGCAATTCTTGGATATTTTTGGAATCGTTGAATGTTCCAACCCCTTTATTGATTTTTTTCTGTTGATGCAAGAAATGGACCCAGATTACAAGGGTAAATGTGGTAAAATATCCAATGCTTTACTTTGTTTGTCTCTTTAAAAACGCGAATCTCGAAGTCCCAGAAAAATATCTTCCATCAAACTGTAGTACACTATCCATACATCTTCTTTTGTGGAAACGAACCAGTTCAGGCCCCAACAAACCACACCTCCAACAGATTTGAAACCACCCCAAAAAAACATGTTGAAAACAGAACGGCAATACAACAAATACCTTGACTCACGTGGTCCTTTTGCCATGATTTTCCATCAACCTTTCAGGTAGCCGTTCGTCACCCGGCGGAAACCGGTGAAACTCCTGGTTTCACGTCATGGATAAGGCGAACAAAGGGTGACCACGGGGATGTGAAGATCTATACAACTATGGTCTGATTCTGCAGAGAAATTTGAGAATTTGAAGTTGAATGGCCATATCATATCTTCATATTATGAATAGCATCTTTGCTTTTGTAATAAGTGAACCTCGACTTTTGGTCAGTACACTCATGAGGCGTGGGAAGCATGGGAAGCCATCTTCATGACTACATAGCCACTATCACATAGACCGAGTTCTTTTTGTGTATGTGTGCCTTCTGCAACTTTTTGTTTCTGTATGTTTTTGGCACGATGACGACAAGGTGAACCCGGAACACTTGATCACTGCGGTTTTGAACATTTCATAGGAAATTCCACACTACTGTATGTGTTTGAGGCGTTCTCACAGATTATCAAATGGTTATCAGGTGATGCTCACTATAGGCGTTTCTACAAATAAAAACGGATAAATGCCGCCATTTGCACCTTGAACAGGTGAAACCAGAACACTTTCCAGAGGCGCGATTTTCTCAAAGGGTTCCCTTGGGTGTACCCTGTGTTCTCGGGAGGGATTCTTGGGGGATTATAACTCATAAATATCCAATGAATATAGGGCTTTTTTTTAGGGATTTCCCATAGGGGTTAAAAAAATTAAATGATCCCCTGATTTTCCAGAGACGCGGAGTTTCAGGGGGAGTTGGATGGCTTCCAATTTTTCGGACGCGGATATTTTTTTTAAACCTTTTAATTTTGGTGGTTTGGGGCACGAGAGATGTGGAACCTGAGATCTTTGTTGAAAGGTCTACCCAAAGTACGAAAGAATAGAAGCATTTGCTAATAAGATGATGGGGACCCTGAAATATGCATGTTATTTCTCAACATATTATGAGAAGAGAACACCTTGGGTGTACTGCAACACTAGTTTTAAAATTAATGTTTCTTGCAAGATGCAGGTAAGAAACGAACGGCCCTTGTGCAGACGGCCAACGTTGTATATATTTTTTTGCTTTGAGATGCTTGTGGCCTTGTAGGGCACCCTTGTCAGACTTTGAAAGCTCTCATCTCCTTGACAAGGCAACAACAGAACTTGCCTCCTCCCGAATTGAAGCCTGGACCCCCTTCGGAATGCAAAATTTCCTTCCCACTGGAAGTACCTGGAAAACCTAGTGTACCATTTTTTTAGGCAACTGAGGCTGGCTTGAAGGGTAAAGTTGATGGAAATTAACAGCAACTTGTTTTCCAGGTAGCGTAAAAGTTGACGTTTTTTTGACGTTTCACACAGCTCGCGGTTCAGCTGGTGGAGGTGTATCAACGGAAGGTTTTTCCCTTCAACCCGTCTCCTGGACCATCTCCTGTGGATAGTCGATTATCAACTCCTGTACCTGATCGATGGGGTTGGGGATGGAGATCCGGATTGTTTTGGGGACATTTTTTTTGTCATGGATTAGTGGTTACAGTACCCATTTTGTTGAAAAAAGGCCACGACTTGCTGCATGGAAGCATCATGGTTTGGATCAGTGGGTTGTTGACCTGCGAATTTTTTGGATGTTGGGAGTTGATCCTTTGGTTAAGAAGATGATTCGACATTTCTCGGATGTACAGGTCGTTTTGGGGCAGGTCAGATGCCGTTATACCCCATACAGATCATACAGTCATACCTCACTAAACCAAAATCGTTTTTGAAAAAATATGAAAAATAGGGGTTCATTGGAAGACAATCATTTTTAAGATGGAATGACCTGGAAAGTGGGAAGTGTATGCAATTTCACGGTGTATTGTGTGATATTTCGTGAATTTCATGGGTTTTGTCACCTTTCAATACTAGCAGCAAAAAGCCACCCGAAATTGTTACAAATAGATTCTCAAACATATACTCCCCCGAAAACAAACATACCTGGAAAACAAGTTGCTGTTAATTTCCATCAACTTTACCCCTAACACTAGCCACAGTTGCCTAAAAAAATGGTACACTAGGTTTTCCAGCTACGTAGTCCCTGGGTCCCTAATACTGGTTTTAAAGAGAACGAATTCGTCAATTTTTTTCAGGGGGATACTTTCAAAACACCTTAATGGCAAACGTTTCCTTTCAAACTCTCAGTTTTCTGTTTCGGGGCCATTAACTGGAACCAATCGTTTGGGGGGAAATTTAAACAATACATATACAAATCCATTTGGCAATTTTTCCCGGGATTTCCTGAAAAAAAGCCAATGCGTGAAGTTTGGGGCCCTTTTTTTTATCATGAGCCCTGAGTGTCTAATCTTTCCCAAGTGACCAGTCGCTTCAAGTCGCGACTCCTTTCCAAGGCGCTGTCTGTTCAGACGGAACGACACCGCACCCTGGGAACGAATCGACCTCATGTCCTCACCACGCAGCTTGGCTGGTCAAACCTAGGGGTGGGTGGGAAGGGAAGTTAAGGGAGACAAAGGTGGGAGACAAGGGGTTTAACCTTGACACCCTAAAAACATCGCGAACAAAAACATAAGGAAGAAATATTGAATCCAGCTGCAAGGGCGAATTTAACTTAAATGGTTAAACTTCCGCAATAAGTTTGCTGAGGTTTGAGGTTTCGATGGAGAACTAACAGCAAAGGCTGCTTTCCAGAAAGTGACAAACATGGGATTTAGTTGAAGGAGATGTACAGCAGAGTGAAACCCCCAAGCCATTGGAAGAGGCCTCAAAGGGCTTCCACAACGAAAGGATTGTGTTCCAATTTTTCAGGGCTATGTTTGTTTTCGGGTGTGTGGAGGAATTGAGAGGAGAGGAGGTGACTGCAATATGATTCATTAGGTGGTGGTTTCAAAATTTTTTTATTTTCACCCCTATTTGGGGAAGATTCCTATGTTGACTAATATTTTTCAGATGGGTTGAAACCACCAACCAGTTCATGGATGAATAGACATTGACAAATGGGATTGTTTTTTTCCTTGTGATTAGTGGCAACAAAGGCATGTTTTTCATGCGCAAAGTTTCGCAAGATGTCATGTGAATCTAACCCCCGCACTGCCAACCTCCCTGTGAAATAGGGATTTACTAGGGGATTCTTTAAGGGACAAAATGTTATGGCCTTCAAGTACAGATTGAATGGCTCCATCACTGTCTGAAAACAATGTAACTGAACATCCAAACACTCGTTAATAACATTTAATAACCCCCTTACCCATACGCTCGCATATTTACCTACATTTACCACAAGTTTAAGCCATTCATGTAGGTAAATATACATACATATACCATTCCTATGGGTCGCATCTAGGTTAATGAAGGCCAAATGGGCTACGGTATTTCCTTGCAGTCGAAACGTGGCATGGAAGTCTAGATGTCAGTGATGTCATCCGCGGCTGAGGCATGGGATTGAATTCATTGCGGAGCCTGGTCCTGCTGTCCATCCAGCCTTTCCTCGTTCCACTTCCGCCTTGTCTCGTTCCACTGGCGCATGCACCACTGGAACCGTACGAGGGGATGGAATGGATCGGACACATAAGGATGGGACCTGGGTGGGGGTTGGTGTTGGGAGTGATATTGTTGATGGTTCAGAAATCCGGCGATCAGCACCTGGGATGCACAAAACCCTATAAATACTGGGATAAACTACCGAATAAACTACCTAACAACTGCCATCTAAATGTTGTTTGAATACAATTTATATATGCAAAGGGTATCTTTCCCTTTGGTTTACAAGATGTACTTCCGGAATCTTATCTTGACATACACGTCATGAAGATGTCCAACCGAACTTGTCCATTGTCGCCTCATTCAACATGGCCCTCTCTGTTGAGCCCAGGAGCATGCCTATTCAGCAGCTCATATGTTTGGGCATCACGATGTGCGGAACAATATGAACCCCTGGTTGGCGCATTACCGAATACCCAAGTGGGAGACCACCAGTACGATGTACGGTGAACACTATCGTCATCCAGAACAAACCTATACGAGGCCGATGAAGAATCGCATGCCGGTGTTTCACATCAATGTATGATCGCCGGGCTGATGTTCAAAATTGCGATGCCTTTTTTTCTTCAGCAATAATCATCAACAATGGACAATGAATCATCAACAATATTGCAATGGACAAATAAATCATGTGTCTCACCTCTGAAGGGCATACCCTGAGCACTAAAGGTGGCAGGGAGTAAGATTGTTCATGCCCAACGTTGCCACGGCTGGCCTAGCAAAAAAAGGTGCAACACATGGAGGGTTTTGTATATAACCTTTGGAGAGGCCTTCTGAAATGGATTTGACATGCTGTGAGTTGGAGATTCAGACGAAACAGAACATGGTAAGAGAGGACGTGTTTCACTTTAAATTCCAGTTTTTTTTGGAAGAGGCTGAGTTACACATGTTTTTCCTATCCACTATGAGACTGCACCAGACTAACCATAAAAATCCTACTCACCAAAAAATGCCACCCTCACCAGAAAGGGCTGGGTTTAATGGATGGTTATGAAGTCCCATTTTCCCTCAAAGCATTACCGTTGTCCCTTGTTGCTGGTCCCATGAAAGACCAAAGGATGGCATTTTGTTCCACGGTTCAGAAGGGTACCAGTGTTTTGGAATCAGCGATAAAGAAAACATGGTTGCTTGGGGTATGTTGGGGCTTGTACTACCTTTTCTTTACAGGGATCATTTGGCGTATCATGCGAATCCTTATTGACCAAGCAGTTTAAAGGGATGGGATAAGTTCCTTGTTTGTCCCGGTGGCTCAAATGCTTTCAAGCCGCGCTGTGTACACTCTGGAGGATGTTTCTTACAAGAACATGATACACTGTCACGAAACACTTTTAATATCCAGATGAAATTGACCATCAAGTACATGTACGGGAGGTGCTCTTGGTCGATGGAAATGTGTTGGAATGCATAATGCATGATGTGTTGGATGCAACATTTTAGTTTGCAACTAGGAGTAGGTACCTGTTTGTTCCTCAATTTCCAGGAAATCCGTGATACATAAGTTCAAACGAAAAAAACACGACCAGCTCCCGGCGGGTTCCACAACACACGTCTCTAATTTAGTGGATAAGTTCCATGGGAAACCTCGAATGTTCCGAAAAATCTGTGGCTTGGTAAATGATACGGTTGGTGGCTCGTTCGAAATCCGGTAAGCTCTCCCCAGTTGAGGGAGGTTGGTAGTTGAAATCCCATTATTTACGACGGGTTCTAGCACCATCCCAAGTGGTTTTTTAAGATCTCTTCCATCAACAGTTGTCAAAAGGCAACAAATTCTCAAAAAACACCAATGACGTTGGGCTTGGCGTGATGCGCTTTGCAAGGACGCAAATGGAAATGCGTTGCTGCTTCACGTTTTTTTTTTGGTGGTGAAACACAAGCAAAATGCATGGAACTTGTAAAATAAGCTTTGATTTTGATGATGTTTTGATGATTTGAGCGTTGAAGTTATAAGTTTGTGTTACCAAATGGAAACAGGACGTGTTTTCTGTTAATCTCTTGCCGATTTTGGTGGTGATGTCCATCGCTTTTGAACAAACATTAGCGATTTGGTGGTGGTTTTGGTCGATGTTTGGGTCCAAAAAACCCCGAGACTTGGGGCTTTGGAAGATCTTCAGCTTGACTTGCATTTTCAACTGGGTGGCAAAAAGTATGGCAACTAGACAAGCATTACCTAGTATCCCAGAGGATCCATGGGACTGGTATGTTCACCAACTGCTTCACCATTGGAAATTCAGTTAATTGTATCCTACTAGTCTTGAAGATACCCTCACCAAAACTCAAAGTTCGCCGCTGAAAAATAGGCTAAACCCAAAAGGAAAGCAAAAAAGTCTTCCAACCATCAATTTTTCAGGGGCTATAAATGTTAGTTTCAATAGTTTCAGGGACTAATTTACCATAAAGATTCAACCAAATGTATCTCAAGTGTACCCTTACTAGTCTTATAGATAGATTAAGATGGTGATTTCGGTTTCAAATGTGAAGGAACTTTGATCTCCGCAAAATTCGTCAGGAGCGGATGGTGTTTCCTGATTACCTGGATGGTGCTGTCTAGGTGCAGCATCTGCCGGAAAGCTATCCAAAGTCTTCCAACCTCCGACTTTTCAAATACTACTGTTGATGGCTGAAATCCTGGGTAAATATCCCATTATTTGTAGGGTTTCATACATCCCAGGTGGTGCAGGATTTCAGCCATCAACAGTATGTTGGTTTTGGGGAGGGTATAGGCCATTGGGACTGATACACATCTTATACTAGTGACTAGTGACCCTTATCGGATTTCGAATCGACCATACATTGATGTTCAGGAATCATCATTAAGTCTTTAGTTCAACCAGGGTTCCTGGTTGATTGATGTTTGGAATCAACTTCTACCCGCCAATGGGAAAATCATAGAAATTTCCCACTGATTTACCAAGCAGGATTTCATGGATGCCAATGTTGTTCCATTTCGAACAGTGATAGCTTTGCAGGTGAGACAGGTATGTGATGTGATCAGATCCAATGGTTTAGCCCACAAGTAGATGATATTTGAATCATTCCCAACTCGGCGCAACTAGTGCTATCTGCTTAAACTATAATAATAACCAAAGCCACGTGGTTCAGCAAAGGAAACCTTCCAACCTTCCAACAATGTCCTGAATTTGGGGTGGTGATTGCCATGGAAGGGGGACCCAAGGGGCCATGATCTTGAAGTTCCATCATCTTTGAGGCAGATCCGAAGCTAGCCATCTGAAGCCTACCCCCTTCCGAAAATCAACATGTCCCCTACAAAAAAGAGACCATTTCAAAGAGGAAGATTGATCACATCTTCCAGTGCCATCATGATTTCAGAGGCTAAGAGCTGTTAGTTTTCGGGAATTGTTTGACCTCCAAATTTAACATATTTGAGCCACTCAAAAAACCCTGGTTGGTTGGGTTATATAGGGGATGAAATCCTACCCAGCTATATAAGGATTATAAGAAACCATTAATTCAGGATCCCGTTCTTAACCAACCATAAGGGGTTTGAACGTTACTCAATTGAGCATATTTGATACTGGCTCCCAAGGCTGGATGTTGGTTTTTGTTTCTACAGAATCACGATGAACAGTTCAGAAAGTCTCATTGGTTGCATCGCGCCCTGATTCACATGAGTCGATTCCTCATTCGGGGGCCAACCGGTTGCAAAAAACGAGCAGTGATCATTTCACTGCTGTTGGGTTATGGGATGAAATACTACCTAAGTTATATTTGGAGATTATTTTCATATGCCATTGAAATGGGTGTTTACAAAAATTAGGGGTACCCCAAAATGGATGATTCATAATGGAAAACCCTATTAAAATGAATGATTTGGGGGGAAAACCCACTATTTTCGGAAACCCCCAAATAGGGATCCCGCTCTTAACGAAACCAGGATGACTCATGGAATGGCTGACATGATTCCCATGCTTTATCCACCCCAGCGATCCACTGAGTTGCCGGCCGTTTCGAGGTGTTCAATTGATTTTACTGGAGGCCCGGTCGGTCGGGGAGTTTGAAACTGAGATTTTTTGAGGGTATTTGGTGGAAACAAACTTTTTTTGTTGGGGGTATTTGGGTGATATCAGGTGTCAGTGTTGGTGTTGTTGTTGTTGTCGTTGATGTTGTTGATGTTGATGATGACTGGAACCCCCACATGTTCACTGCACCAACTTGATGCAGTGCACTTCCAACAAAGACACATTCGCGTTCAAGATCGTAACGGGTATACCTATGGTATACCTTTACAACGGAAATACTGTTGATGGAAGAAATCCTGCATCAGTTGATAGATAGTTTATCCCGTGATTTGCTGTACATGGTTTTATAATATATCCCAGGTGTTGCAGGATTTGTTCCATCAACAGTATGAATCGGAAGCGTTTGGATGCTACAGCTAGCAACAGCCAGCAACGTTTTTAGGTGCAGGGATCTCAAGTCTTCGCATTGCACTCTTATTTCGAATAGATTTCGCATCCCAAGGCTCCAAAAAAAAATGAAATGCCACAGGTTAAAGATGGCTCCAATGATTTGTTTAATCTTTTTGCTTTTTGATACCCACCCAACTTAAAAATGATGGGAAAGGCATTGGAAAGGCCGTCTCAATCTTCATCCTCCAAAATGCTTACCAGATCCACTGGTTGCTGGTTGTTGGTTGCAGGTCTTCGGCCAAGTGGTGCCCGTCATTTTCGCATCCTTCAGGCGACCTGCCACGGGTTGGGACCTGGGTAGCAACCAGGTAGCGGCCTGGATTCGGAAAAAATCCAATGCCTAATAAGACGGTACTATAGCCTTACGCCTTATTTCAAGGAAATCCTGGTGGAGTATAAAATATGGGTGAAATAGCTAAACATGGTTTGCTAGGTGGTGGTTCCAAATATTTCTTATTTTCATACCTATTTGGGAAAGATTTCCAATTTGACTAATATTTTTCAATTGGGTTGAAACCACCAACCAGTTTGGTTTGAACGTAAATGTTTTGAATCACTCCCTACTTGCCAATTCACAACAGGACCAAAAAATGGGATGACAATCGTCCTTGGTGACCCTTTCAAGAGGTTGTTGGTGACCTCCAACTAGTGGGGATCAAAAAGTGATCTTGGATCACCTGGAGCTTAGCATGGATCATTGAGGTTCACTTAAGACATGGCTGCGTCGAGTTGCCAAAGATTTCATGTTGATTCCACGATTGCATGCTTCCCCTTTTTTTGTTGAGTCCTTATCCTTATCCTTCCACCACCAGCACCATTCTCATCTAATAAATACCCCCAAAACTGGGTTGGAAGCTGAACCACAAGAAGCAACTGATGGTTTATATAGATGATGTTCTGTTTTTTTCCATGATCTAAGCACACTTTCACACTTTAAAGGAGCATTTCTTGAACATGTCATGTGAGCAATGAAAAAAACCCTGGTTGGTTCCGGTATTTAGGGGATTATACTACCCAGTTATATAGGGATTATAATATACCATTATAAGGATCCCTATTAACCAACCAGTATAATGGAATGTCATAAGGTTTTTTTCCTTGGCCCATGTCTTTTTTGCCAATGAAACAGCCAAAAGTGCTACCCCCCAAAAGTTTCAATTGAAGGCTGCCGATGTGACGAGCGAATCCACCAGCTACAGGCACGGCAGATGGGAGAGACCTGGCGGGTTCGGAACCAAAGATTCAGTTACCTTCACCTTTACCACTATCTGAAGCATTGGGAAATAATTTTTAATTATTAGGTGTTTTTATATTTACATTTAGTAACATTAGCCAGGTGATTCAAAGTGACCTTTTTGGGATGGTGAAAACGTGACCCTTTCAATAGCGAATCGTGACCTCCAAATAGGGGATCAAGTTGGGTCACGAATTGAATCACCTGGTAGGTGGTGGTTAGACATCATTTTCTGGGTGGTGGTTTCAAACATTTTTTATTTTCACCCTTACCTGGGGAGATGATCCAATTTGACTAATATTTTTCAAGGGGGTTGAAACCACCAACTAGTTTTTTGTTTTCACCCCAATCCCTGTTGAAATGATCCAATTTGACAGGATTCGCAAGGCGCGGGAGGATGACATGCCTTGGCCTCTTGGATGTTGAGAAAAAAAAATCTGCTGTTCTTTTTTTCGTGGCATCCGAGGAAAGTTATAGAATGTACATGTACAATAACGGTGTCCACCATAAGGACCTTGTTAAATGGGAAAATCGGGCCCCTAAAGATTGACAGGTAGCAAGTCCCTTGGTGATGTAGGGTTTCTCCATTTTTTTTCAGGGTTGTTTCAGGTGATTATGGCAAACCCTGAATAAGTACAAATGTATGCATATCATTGCCTTGATACATTAGTAGTGGTGTCAATCTGAGAAACAACAAATTTTTTGGGTGCAGAAAGACCATGATGACATTATGGTCTTCTGTTTTTTTTAGCAAAATGTTTTCATCTTCTGATCAATCTTTGGATCTCTCAATTCATCCAATTTCAAACTTCCAGTATTTACCTACATTGATCCCATAAAAAATTACAACCATTCATGGATCAGTAAATATTATATAACCAGTCCAATGAATCCTACTGTTGATGGACAAAATCCTGCACCACCAAGGATCATGATTATCCCATTATTCATAGGGTTTTAACCATCCCAGGTGGTGCAGGATTTCTTCCATCAAGAGTATGAGAAAGGAAAGGGAACTTGGATGTCCCAGGAAGTTAGTAAATGGTTAGTAAATGGGTTACAACCCCAATATACCCCATTTATAAGTAGGTTATAACCCATTTACTAACCATTTACTAACTTCCTGGGACATCCAAGAACTCCACTGGACAATTTCCATGAAAACCTGAGGATTGCCTTGACAATTGCATCGATGATCATGAGCCCCTTGGGCCTTTCCACACCAAACTTCCTGGTGGCCGAGGCTGAGGAGGCTGCCTTTGGTGCTGGGGATTAACACTTCGGGTGGACTCAATCGCCCATAGTGTACCCAGCTCGAACTGGAACTCGAACTCGAACTCGAACTGTTCGAACTGGAAGAGTACAAATACATATAATTACTCCTATCACCACCATGCCCGAACCACCTCGAACTCGAACTCGAACTCGAACTGTTCGAACTGGAAGGTACAAATACTTATACTCCTATCACCGACCATGCCCGAA
>DF240248.1:122097-131087 GCA_000507305.1 Breviolum minutum Mf 1.05b.01
TTTATCCGTCAGGAGACGATTGGCAAGGTGCGACTAGGCCCTGGTGACTTTTGACATCCAAGCAATCGCATTTGGATCTTTTGATTGTTGAGTTGTTCAACTAGTACCAATCGCAGTGATTTTTGGAAAAACAGCTCGAACAAAAATCAATCACTGACGCAAAATTCAAGACACTGAGGAATATGTCACGTCATTTCTGATTTTTTTAAAGTTGCATGGGAGATGTGTGTACCATTGGCTTAAGTGCCTTTTTTACTACCTGCGATCAAAAATGGATATAGTACTACCCTTTCAAAGGGGGGACAAATTGCCACACCTACATTTTACCTTTACCTTTTGCCCTGGCAGGTTTCGCACAGCTGCGGTCCTTGGAATCGGAGGCAGTTTACGGGATGGGAAGCCTGAAAGGTCACCATGTTATAACAGGGGTCATTATATGGTCATGATATGGTCATTATACTGGGATGTCCATGGTACTTAGTAACTAGATTATAACCCAATATAAGTAGGTTGTAAGTCCCCTGAATTTTAAATAGGTTATAACCTAACTTACTAACTAGTTACTAACTTCCATGGACATCCAAGTATGGGTGTTTTCAAAAATAGGGGGACACCCTAAAATGGATGGTTTATGATGGAAAACCCTGTTAAAATGGATGATTTGGGGGGAAAACCCACTATTTTCGGAAACATTCATTGTTTGCCAACCCAAACAATGCAATTTCATAAGGGAATTCCTCAAAATTACTAGCCGTATATTTGCATTGTTTGATACCCCCCAAAATAGGTAGTTTAATGACCCCTGTATAAATGTAAGTAGGAGTTATAACACCAGGGAAACCTATTGTCAAGGCCATTTATAGGGGCCCCATAACCCCATTTATAACTGGTGACTGGGCCCACTTTGTGTAAGTCCAAAGACAATGTTTTAATGGTCTTTCCGAAAAAGACTATTGTTCTAGTACAGTAAGGGTTTGTTTTCAACAATTCCAGGGAACTATTCTTTGAATGGTCTTTGACTTCCAGGGGGAATATGTTCAACAAAGGATTTCCAATTGGCAAATGATACGATTTGAAATGATGATTATATTCATGGTACTTGAGATAGCTAGCATCTAGCATGTGTAGAAAATCCACCCTGTAAAAACATATATATATACACACAGATTTCACAGATGTGCAAACGATGACGAATTTCAAGCCGCTAGCTGCTGTTCTCCAAGAGGGTAGCATCCTAAAGCTCCAGGATGCTGGACCCTTCTTGCTGGCATCTCTCTTTGCTCGGAAGCTCAGGTCCACAGGACCCATTTCTCAGCGACACGGGTGGTTACAGTGTCTGCTTGCAGGACCCAATGTAGGGGATTAGAAATTCCAGTTGTAGATACTATAATATAGCTTGTAAATACAACTTATATTCCAAGTTGTTGCCCAGCACTAATTCTTAAGCTTACTTTTTCCATTCAAGTAGTAACTTCTACCCATGACGGATCCATGGGACTGGTATACAT
The DNA here is from genome assembly GCA_000507305.1 of Breviolum minutum Mf 1.05b.01. Lineage (NCBI taxonomy): Eukaryota > Dinophyceae > Suessiales > Symbiodiniaceae > Breviolum > Breviolum minutum. The sequence continues at coordinate 123,606 of DF240248.1, forward strand.
ATATATACCTACATGAATGGTTGTAGTTTTTATGGTTTTCATGTAGGTAAATATACCCTCAACCATTCATGTAGGTTAAAAAAACACCATTTATATGGATCCAAAAATCCACCTCGGCTCAGGTGGAACCAGAAGCTCGTGGCCAGGGTGTAGCCACAGGACTGGTGAAAGAGTTGTTGGCGCGGAGAGAGCGCTGCTCTACGCCGAGGTTTCGTCGTCAAGAAAATCGCAGAAAAAAACGCAGGTTTTTGGGTGGCGTTTTTTGGTGGTTGCATGGATTTTCCGTTTGATGATGAGCATATATGGTTTACAAAGCAGCAACAACAACAACAACAACAACAACAACAACATGAAGAAGAACATAACAATAACAACAACATGAAGAAAAAAGAAAACAACCTCCTGATGAAAAGGACCTGAAAATAACAACAAATGTACTTAAAAACATCTGGCACTTTTGGACTCGATGTTGCCCAACCCCAAAAATAAATGTTAACCAAATCATCACCTAGTAACCTATGTTGGGTGAGTATTCACATATCTATCCGAAGCACCCGGGGACCTTTCTCGATGGCAGGTCCCCAGTCTACGCATTGACCTTGAAGAACAAATTGGGGTTTTTCGAGCGCCTTCAGTTCAGAGAGCTAGGCCAGGGTCGAAGTTGTGGTTCGGACAATGTTGGACCCAAATTCATACACCACACCGTCGGTGACGTCGTGAGAATTTTGTGGACCCCTCTTCCAAGAAAAATAGTGAACGAACATGAGGGGAAGAATCATGAATCAGGATTTCACTTTCCAGATGAGTTTTTTCGTTGCTCAAATGTTCAATGAACTCAATCATTTACGAGTTCATTTGGTGTAGATGGATGAGCAGTAAGCTAGACTCTGGTTATTTATTTTCGGAGCTGACGAACTGTAACCAAATATACCGGGATTTTTCCAATCATACTCTGAATGTTCAGTGGAAAATGGCGGCATATTTGAAACGTAACTACTGGAGATACACCCATGGAAAGGGTAAGGATTCCCTCATGAACCAACGAGTTTTGTTGCTTACTTGGAGGATCATCCCAGTTCGTTGTGAATAAACAAATGGTGCTCGTTTTCATCCCCCCGGTATGGGGCTTGTTTTTGCCTCCCCTTTCCATTCATGGCCTTTTTTTTTGACTTATAAACGGGGGTGATCCCATCACCACTGAACCATGGAACTATAGGATGATTCTCCAAGTAGATTCGGCTCCTAAATACTTTCGTCACCTCCGATGAACATCTTCCCAAGCTTGGCGAAGAGGCCCCTTGTAATTTCAGAGAATGATACCCCAAAAAGCATGCGGGAAAAAACCCCTAAGTTCACAGGTGGAGAAAATCATGTTTACATATCTTGACTGTTTTGGGAACCCTTTATTAAGCTGCACAATCCACTCTGGTTACGCTGTTTTGGCAGGGCCCAATCTGGATATTAATGAAAATCACCAAGGTACTACAGAGCAGGTATAGCCCATGTATGGTAAAAGTTACCTACACAAAAGAAATCCAAACGAGGTGATTTTTTCACCCCGAAACCCTGGGAAATGATCCCAATTTGACGAGCATATTTTTCAAATGGGTTGGTTCAACCACCAACTAGTTACGTCTTCCCTTCGGCGACTGGTTTTCTAACTCCAAGCAGCAAGGTGAGACAGAAGATCTACCGGATGCTTTAGCCCTGGAAGCCCAACTTGGGAGGCCTAGGGTTTTTTTGTGAGTTTTTTTTTTCCCTATGGAAAAAAACCACCGAAACTGAGGTACGGTATGACTGAACCTCAAAAAAAAAACCGACCATCCGAACCAAACCTCAGGAAATGTTTGGAAGACTAGGGTTTGTTTGTTTGTTTGTTTGTTTGCTTGCTTGCTTGTTTGGTTGTTCGTTTTTTTGTTTGTTTGTTTTTTCCCACATATTTTTGTTGCCACATTTCAAAACGGATTTTTCACCGAATCAACCGTGGCAGGTGGATTGCACCCTTGGCAGCGGGTGAGCCGTTGATTGTGCTTCGAAATGATGGCTGAGGTGACACAGGTCGCCACTATAACACAAGATGATAGGCCCTGACAGGCAGGCAAATATCATCAGAATATCAATGTTTTCAAAATCAAGGGTTTCAACCGTTGAAAAAAAATGGCAACGTGAAATCAACACACAGACATGTCTGTTGATTCATTCAACATAATAGTTATATACAATATATATATATAGATTTATGTATATCAACTTCAACTGGTATCTTCATCAGCGGATTGGTGGACCCAACTCCATCTGGCTGAAGCTACTGGTCCGTGCAGCGCAACCACATTGTCTTGCGCTGCCCTGGCCGGTAGCTTCAGCCGGAAAGGCAGAGTTTCTACAGGCAGCCGCGCATTTTAAACAAGTTCTTCCAGGTTACTCCTTTTGTCAAACAGCAGCTGTGGAAGTGAAAGTGGAAGGATTTGACAAATTAATTCTCCAGTTGTTATTGTTTTATTCAAAGGATGAAAAGACTAAAAGAAAAAAACAGATGTTTTGCAAAAAGTTTTTTGTTTTTTTTTTGCGCTTGCCATTTTTATGGATTTTTTTCCCAAAGATTTCCTGTCCCAAAGTTGGCAGGTGGACATGGCCCAAATGGCCGAAGCCGTCGAAGAAGTTTAACAATCCTGAAGTTTAACAGTTCGCCCCTGAAACTTTACCTTTCCAAAAGGATAAAGGGTAACCTCTTCCAACCATGGTTTTGCAGGAGCTATGTCAAACTTCGGGGGTGTACGTGCAAAAGAAATTAACGTTTTGAAAAAAGGCTGTGCAGCGCCGTTGTTTTGAGGATTGGGGATTTCCCCTCCCCAAGAAGTGGTGCAAAGCATCTCAAGTATTTGGCAGCCAAAAACCGTTGAGAGGTTCATCGGTGCATGCTGTGGATTGTACTCCCCTTAAAGTTGTGTAGCATCTTCCATGCTGATTGGTTGCTCTTCATGGAGAAGTTGGGTGGCACTTGGAACATTTTAATTACATAGCATATTTTTTAACTGCTTCACGGCACTTTTTCGACATAGACAACATGTATGTATGTAATGTATATATATATATATACAGGCAGTGACCTTTTTGGGATGGTGAGTTTACGTGACCCCTTCAAAGGTTGGAAAGGTGACCTTCAACGATCGGGGATCAACAGGTCATTTTGAATCACCTGGTACACATTGATATGATTTTTGTTAAAAGCACAATCACATTTTTTCCACTACATCTAAACACCTCACATTGGGGGATCCATGATAGATCCATGAGACTGGCATACTGACTCCTTGATCTCATTAAACATCAACGGAATCCATGGATTCTCCCGTAAAATACACCTATCCAACTGGGATCATATGAAAATTTGCAAACACATCTATGGGACTGATGTATATATATATATATACATATCTAACCTTTCAAATATTCAACCAGTTCATGTACCCTACACATCCAAATACTGCCTGAGAAGGTATTTTCCTGAACCCCCCCAAAAAAAACATACCATCCAAACACCGGAACCACCTCAGCAAGTGACCCCGCGGGCCCGGGGAACTCCGGGACCAATGCCCATCCCCGAGGCTACGACATTTGGATCGCCTTGAAACCTTAGCGGAAGAACTTCAAGCTCATCAACCGTGCCTCCTGTTGCTTAGGGTGAGCGAGCTCTACATGAGTAATTTTGAAAAAAACACCTGGAAACCTGTTTTCCAGTATAATCCAGTGATGAAATCCTACCCAGGTCATAGGGATTTATACCCTAAGGATCCATACCCTTAGAGTAGGTGAAAGATGGTCCCAATCCCATCCCCACACTAGGATTGTAGGGTTAATCCCGGATTCTTAGGACATACCTGGATGCTTAGGGATAATAAGCCATGAAAAACGGATCCTGTTCTTAAACAACCAGGATGACTCAATGGAAAGTCTCCTATACGCCGTGTTTCTTTCATTTTTTTCCGAGGCTCAGGTTTCTCAATAGAAGATTTGTGGATTCTGGTCCGAGGTTTAGGCGGCTAGTCATGGCTAATGGCCAACCTTTAAGGTTTTTGGGCATGACATATTCAGTAGGAAAAAATCAAGTTCAAACTGGGACTGGTGGGTTTTACATATGTTTTTAAATGTTCACCCCTATTTATTGGGGACGATGATTTCCATTTAGACGAGCATATTTTTCAAATGGATTGGTTCAACCACCAACTCGAAAAATGCAGGGTTAGCTACGGTTAGTTGAAAATATCAGCCTTCAAAATTTCAAAGGTGATCGACAATTTCAGGCACGGGGGAAAATGATAACATAGCAATGGACAATTGGAAGAGGCAAGATGCATACTGAAGTGATTGGTACGAATGTTGTTGGCCCAGTAATTTCCAGAATAGTTCTTTCTATTTGCATATCTTTTGTTAGCCTTCATGCGCGTTCCCGACCTGATTTTTTGTGGATAGGCCATGCTTCTCACTGCTAGGGAAAACATTTTCTTTGCGGTCGTTACCTAGACTGAATCGCATTCATCTTGAGGCTTTCGAATGTTTTTGCATATTTCATGCCAATTGGCCAATTGACCCCCCTTGTTTTTGTTGGTTGCCGCCATTGATTCGTTGATGTTTCGCAGCCATGTCCAGTACTTTCAACAAAACGCCGAGTTCCTCGGACACGAAAAGTGTAGTATCTCGGCCCTCAGAAGGTGGGAAGATGTGGAAATGAAATGACATGATTTTGAGGGGTTGCCAAAACCCACGTTCAGAGTGGGTAAATCATAGATCATTTATGCATTTTGATGAAGGGATCCGGTTTTTATATAAGCTTCACCATACCAATGTGAACCAGTGTTTCTGCAGGGCCCAATGAATGATATTTTCATCCACTCTCATACAATGATGACTTCCTCCCTAGTCTGCATGTAAAATGTTATATGTTTTTTTTTTCCGCTGTCAGGGTCAACATGTCCAGGTCTGGTAAAGACAGCAACTTTGGGTGAAGATTTTCTGGATTTTTTGCAGGGGATGCCGGGATACCCCTTTGTGATTCCGGTGATGCCTAACAACAAAAATCTCAAACGGAGGTGAATATCAGATTAAGATTCTACACCCTTGAAAGCGAACATTACCAAAAAATGAACGATTTCAGACTTAAGATAAGAAAATCGTCATTCCTTTAACACATTGGTGACTTTGAGACTATCCCAAACCTGTTAAACCTCCACAGGGTTTATAATTTTCCCACAAAGGTTAGTATCATTGTATCCTCCACTTGGAACTTATCGGCTTGGTTTATCCCATGGAAGATTTGTGACACAAACGGGGGGGGGGAACCATGAATGTAACCGAATGGTCCTAAATGCTGAATCTTTTTTCTGTGCCTTGTTGGATGGTGAAACATTTTTGTTTAATTTTCAAAAACCCTACCTGGAGCCTGTTTGTCCTCTATTTTGGTGGTTGAACCCTACAAAACAAGGTCTTTTCCAATCAAAACAAGGGTCATTTGGGTTCCAGGTAAGAATATCAAAGAATCCAGACCCCTTCCTAGAATAAGCTTGTTCATGGTCTCAATCTTTACATCCCCATCTCATAGACTCATAGGATTGGATCGGGGAAATCCCGGATTCTTAGGAGATACAAAAGGATCCTCAGGGAAAGATACCCCCCAAAAGAACGAATGTCCCTTAAAAAGGGAGCTAATGCACAAAAAGTCAAAAAAAAGGATCGTCTTCCAGACCGACTATTTTTCAGGGGACATGTTAGCTGTTAGTTTTCCGGGGCCCATAGTTAGCCAAGTCAGTCAATTTGTTTGAAGGAGCTTGGGTGTAGCCAAGTCAGTCAGTCAAAAAAAAAGAATTACGAAGCGGAGCATGGGGGTAAATTGTGTTAGTTTGCCAAGAAGAACACCTGCAAAATAGATTTTTTGTAGATGTTGCCAAAAGATGCCTTTTGTCCCTGGGCATTATTTTCGTTGCTTTATGGGGAGAGCGCCGGTTTCTACCGCTGGTTTCCAACGAAGGTAGTTTCCACAACTCCAGGATTTCATGAATTAAACCTTTCCATTGAAATCTTTCTTGTTTTTGACCCACAAAAAAGGACCGGAAGACTCAGCAGGTTTGTTTTTTTGGTATTTTGGTATCTCATGGGCCAACTACTGTACGTGTTTCTCGTAAATTTCTTTCATTAAAAAACATCTCCAGCAACAACCAGAGCCCCAAGGTTCCCACTGCCGGGATCCACCGAAAATTCCGATCCCGAGGCAGCCCAATTAGTGGCGCGTGTGCGAGCAGGATCTGTGCTACATGAGCTTCAACGAGATCTCAAAGAGTTGGAGGTCCAAATCTTAGGATGGGCACAGTTTTTTGGGGGGGCCTTGGGATTCTCAAAGAAAGATGGGGGTGGGGGGGATGAATTATATACCCCCCCAGAAATCTAATATAGATACCAAAATTGGCCATATTTAAAGCTGGAGGGGCCTTTTCCAAGCCCCATCATTTTGGGTATCCAGCCGTTAGTTTTCGGGGGTGTATATAATTGTTTTTATTCTTAGTGGTTTAGTGGGTTCATACAGTCTTGGATTGAATATGATTCAATGCTGAAAATGAGCATTGTATAAGAGATGTTGTAAATATATCATCACATAAACCATGAAAGGTAGTATGGCAATTTTTTGAAACTCAAACCCTGAATTACACATGTTCGCTGTCGATGATCCAAGTGGACCGCTGGCCCAGATTTGTTTGCATGACCATTGCTACTCAAACCAACAGGGCAATGGAAAAAACCCTGGTTGCTAAGGTTGTACAGGCGGTTATACTACCCTTTGTTATAGGGTTTTTTTGTATCCCATTATAGGAATCCCTATTAAATAGCCAGTATATTTTTGAAAGTAATAAGGTTTTTTTTTCGTCGCTCAACTAACGACCCCAGGGGGGGGAGTCATTTTGTTGAATGTTTACCCGTACGAGAAAAGGTTGCATGATCCATGTTGACTAGTGTCAACCTGGACAGGCTTAGCCAAAGAAGAAGGGCTTACGAATCATCACTGGCACTATATGACAAAATTTCGATTGGGTGGCTCAACCAACAACGAAAGAACATTAATATACCTATATGAAGCAGATGTATATATATATATAATATACACCAAATTGAATAGTATATACCATATATTTGTATATATATATATATACCTGGAACCCAAATGACCCTTGTTTTGATTGGCAAAGACCTTGTTTTGTAGGGTTCAACCACCAAAAATAGAGGACAAAGAGGTTCCAGGTATGCATATCAACGACGAGTTACTTGTGAATTTCCATCGGTTACCAGGGCAGCGTCCGAGCGGCGCGGAAATTGGTGGCCTCTAAAAGGCATCGAGGTGGTGTCCGGACCAAACTGCGCTGCGTGATCGGGAAAGGGGAAAAACTGGTGATGTTGTAAGGGCTTTATGAAATAATAAAGATGAGATGACACACCATA
>DF240249.1:0-39718 GCA_000507305.1 Breviolum minutum Mf 1.05b.01
GACGACGCGGAGGAGAAGGAGGAGGACGAGAAGGAGGAGGAGAAGAGACTGACATAAAATCTAACAACCCTCACCTGACAGGTGGGGAATAAACCACAAGAGTTACATGCCAAACCCCACCAACATTGAAACTCTTGAGTCTTGACGAACGTTTGGAAAATGGGGTGGGGTTCTTTGACTTCCTTGCTGCTACCCAACTCACAGGCTGTCTCTCTTGCTTCGAAACCGGCAGAATCAACAGCGCCGGCTACAGGTGGTGAGGCAAGGTTAGGAAGATGGGAAATGGAGGTAAAAATGGTAAAGGTCAGGTGAGGTTACCAAATTCAAAACATCCGGTGGGCATGTTTCATATTGAGGCTTTACCATGGTTTATCAGTTTACCATAAAATCAATTCTTAGATTTCTTTATCAAGATCTAGATTCAATCATTTTGCTTGAAGTGTTTTCGCTTCACCAGCTTATCCAGGGCACACCTGGAAATGCCAGGTCGCTGTCCCAGTACCGGTGGAAGCAGAAGCACCTGAGCTTTCCGCTGCAGGTGGTTTTTTTCCCGGAGCGGATCGATGTGTCCTTAATATTTGTAGGATCCAAACCAACCTTCCGAGATAGGGAATGTTGTACGGAAAATAACACATGGGTTGGTTTGCCGGATCTGCATCTTTTTGCAAAAAAGTCACCAAGCAAATCATCAGTATTCAACACTTGGTCCATGCGCAGATGAAGAAAGATGCACATTGAATAACTGATTTCGGGTCCATACAATTACCGCATAATGTGGGGTGGTTTCTGTCATATTTATGTAGAGCCTTCGACTTAGCGACGTGGTGTTTGTGCATGAGGGTTCCGAGCCTTTGAACCTGTCTCCCGCGATGTTTGTGGGGCTGTGACAATCTCTTACCAGAAACCTTAACAAATCTAAAATCTCAACTGTTAAATATTGCTGGGTTCTGTTTAAACTAAAAACTTACTAAACTTTCTTAATTTCAACCAACTTTGAATCGTTTATGGTACTGTCAAATCGCCATCGGATTCTAAGCGCAAACATTTGTTGTTTGGTCGCCAGGCAAAGCCTTAGTGGAAGCTGTGGAGGTGGGCCTACCTGGGGAAATGATCCAATTTGACTCATATTTTTCAAGTGGGTTGAAACCACCAAGTAGATGATATACTGATATTTCATTGGATATTCTGGATTTCCAGAACATGTGAGTCTTTTCTTGGATTTGTATTTGTTTTGCACAAAGGGTCGTATCGCCGGATTGCAACATGGGGTGCATGCAGGTGGCAGTTTTGCATCAAAATGTTCCCTCCAAAGTCGCCATTTCAGATTGTGGATGAATCAGAATGGCAACTGAAAACAGACCTGCTTTTGAGTGGAAAAGACCAATGCCTTCGGGGCTTTGAATATTAAGGAAATGTTTGCCATTCCACACAGTCTTTACTCTCCGCAAAGTAAACATTACAATTGAACTTCCCTTTTTGCCAATAGAAAAAACTAGATACTGTATATTAATGAATCCACAAGTGGTTAATGTTTTTGCCAGTTATGTATGATATATGTATCTTCGTTGATCAACGGGGTAGTTTCTTTACCTAGACATGAAGTGGATGCCCTAATGTTTTTTTTCCCCCGTGGGTTCACGGGAGCGTTAAGGGGTGGTGGTGTGGACGCCTGAAAGGCCGAGGACTGGCCAACAGCAGAGAAGTTACTCCATGAGAGGCCAGATGCTCCATTGACCCATTGACCAATCAGTTTCATGGGTTAGTGGATGTCAATGGGGTATGTTTGAGAGCAGTGTGACATGATTTTTGTTTCAAATTGTTGATGTGATTGTTGTGAGTATGATTTTTTTTTAAGATAGGCATATAGGTTTTGATGTGCTGGGTTGGAAGGGACAGCTAATCAATAGATGTTGGATGATATTCATGGCAGTACAGTATAGTGTTTGATGTTTTTTTGTTGTTGGGAATATGTCATCATGCGATCGAGTACCTCGTCAGACCCCATTAATACGCTTGGTATCTAGGTTTCCAAGGTCAAGATAACCCAGGTGGTGGGGTCACAACGGATACACTTTGGCCAGAGCTGTAGATGGTCATCGGCCAACAATTCCCAAATTTGTAGTAGGCCAAGCTAAGCCAAATATATTGACGGCACTGTACACACAAAATTTCACCCTTCAATCCTGGTTGCCTCACAAACGAGCTAACAACTCTGACTCAAACCCGCAGTCCTGGGGAGTGCGACGTCAATGCGTCCTGGGTGCCCAGTGACTGAAGGCATGTGACCGACTAATTCCCTGTTCAGGTCCAAGGTCCGATTGATGGGTTTCTCTTCTGAGAAGTCCTTGTGTTTTTTGTTTGGCGCATGAATGGGGGGATGATCTAGGAATGAGTGGACGTATAGAAACGTTGTAAAGACATCCAACAAAAAACACCGACCAGAGTTGGCATGTGATTGTCCATTTCACCATCAAAGATTTCAATTCCAACGCGTCAATGAGGGCCAGAAGTAGGCAGATCATGTTTTTCTAGTTGGTTTCTAGTTTGTGATGTTTTTACCATGTTTGATTTGTTTGGTTTGTATTTTTTTTTGGTTGTGTTTTTTTTTCCAACATAGTTTTAGTATTTTTACAGTCTTGGTTCCCTTCGTTTGTTTCTGCATTTTTCTTTAGCTTTCTCCTTTGAGTTCCAGTGACATTCTTGAAGCAAAGAATACCACAATTGAAAAACTTGCTAAAATGTGTCTAAGAACAACAATGAGTCCAAGAACAACAGCAAGAACAAGAACAACAAGAAGAAGACCACCACCACCACCACCACCAACAACAACAACAACAACAGCAGTTCAATACCTCACACTCCGAGGCGGACCGGCGATTGGCACTATTGCCTTCTCCGTTGGGCTCCAAAAGGATACACCGATTGATGGGAATGGCGAATGTTTTTTTTTTTCATCCCCAGCAATAGGACGATCAGCAAGAAAGTGTTCATTAAGGGTTGTTTTAACCCGAAATATTTCCAATTAAAAAAACATGAGAAACACCTTATGTTTTGTTTGTAGATGTGGTCATGTTACTCTTGTTGACATACCTAGAAGGCACTGGAATGACCGGCATCTCAGCTGTTGATCTATGGGGATCCAGACCTTGATGAACATAGTGGTTTAAAAAGTCTAAGAGAGGCAAGTGAAAGGGAAGAGAGTTATATATATATAGATGATTTATATTTAAATGATATTCATATTCATGGGTTTAATGAAACATGCTTTATCACATATATGAATTTTGATGTACGTCCAAGTTATTTTTTGTATTTACATTCCTAGGAGCTTTCTACTAGATCCTTTGCAGCCATCCTTGTGGCATCTATGGCATTGCCTCACTTGCCTTTCAAGGTGCTGCGGCGGAGGAAGGTGCCGTGGAGACATGTCGCAAGCTCTTGGAATATCAGGCGCATCGAAGCGCAGCAAGGGGAAGTGTTTTTTGTGAATGGTTACCCAACCCCCCTGAAAAATTGTGGTGATGTTAGTTTTAAAGCCCTTTGTGGTGAGTGTATGTTAGATCATTTTGCCATTTGTTTGTTTTTTTTCTTCTCCCTTGTTAGATAGACTTGGAGATTTGGTAAATCTTGCAAGTTGCAAGTTGCAAATGAGCTGTTGAAGATGCAACTGAAATGGATGAAGAATGTGGTGATGTTGTCCTTGTGAGTTGATGAAGTAAGTTCCAAGTTTTCAGGAGTTGTCACGACCACGAATACGTTAAGGGTAGGCATGTCGCTGCCAATTAGTACCAGCAAACAACGTACTATTTTTTATGTATTTGTATTTTATGCACATATCGATGGACAGAGATGGATTGATATGATTGATTGATGAATGGATGGATGCATGCATGGATTGATTGATTGATTGATTTATTTTATTCATGAAAGATTCAGAGGATTGTAGGTTGATATGCAGTCAGTCATCCATTGTAGCGGATGTGATGAGGTGGGCAGGTTTGTGACACACACACTTTGTACATCCGTTCATGGTACCCTGGGAATGCCGCTGATTTGAAGATCCCGGAAATCGCATCACCAACTTCAATAGTGCTGAAGGCTGCTTGTTTTTTGACGCCCATTTAGATGAGGAACCATCTTCTTTTTTCCTGACAAGCCAAAATCGAGTACTTGGTACTTCGATTTTGATTGGTTAACATACAGTATATTACAGAATGGTCTGGAAGTTTGTCAAGGAAATGGAGGAAACTGTTTCTACACACTCGTGAACTAACATGGCAATGGAAGTGGATCCTGTGAAGATGTATGTAACCTATTGAAAATGGGGATATTCCATTGCTATGTTGGTTTACCAGGGTAGTATCAAATCCTTTTCGGTTTACTGAAGATGAAATTATCATAATCATCGCAGCCAAGGCGGATGTCAATGCCCGCGATCAAAACAACATGACACCTTTGATGGGATGCATCGTTGGAGGCTTTCAAACTCTGAACAAATAGCGTGGGGACTTCTTTTGGTAATATATACTGTCGGTAGACAAATCACCTGACTAGCCAGTTGGGATGGATAAGAGACTGTGATTCATGTGATATTTCTGGATCAGGATGGTGAAAAGACTGTAGTTTATTGGATAGTTTTGGGTTAGGTGGTGTAAAGACTTCAGCAATTCCGATATTTCTGGATACCTACTTTGCTGGATCTTGTTCATGAACGGAATCAGCCAATGGTGAGGGTTGATCTCCTAGGAGCTAAGAATCCCTTTCACTGGGGATTCCAAGTGTTCAAAGTTTCAAACTAGATGTTTTGAACAAGGATACTGTTGGCAGGGAACCCAAAAAAAGTCAGACCAGTGCGTGCTGGAAACATGTATGTTTGGTAATGCCATGATGTCAAGTTACCCGAAAACACGAGCGTAGAACATGCCCATATACATGGGGTTCAGGTACGCTGGATTACCCTATCGACCTTTACCTTGCCATGCAAACAGCTGGTTGATCATGACTTACAAAAGCAGTGATGTTTTCTGAAACTTGGAGGTGGGTCAACTGAAAAGAACTACTAAGCTCACAAATTATGATGACAAGAACTAAGGTCACATCAAAATTTTGATGCCAAAAAAACGGTGCCCCAAAGAGTTGAGTCATGTACATTTATATACATTGGTATGATGTTATGTAAGCACCAATGGTTGGAACTATATTAACTAGCTGGTGATTTGGAAGGGAGTTAAGGAGTTAGGGGTATCTAGATTCCTATCATCTTCCGTTCACCACATCTTCGAGGATCTCTTCGGTCTCAGGGCTTTCCAGAAGACGAGAAACGGTGTGTGTGTTCCATTGCAAAAATATGTGCAATATATACACTCTGGTAAACCAACATAATGAACCCTTTGAAGATGTATTGTCTATTGAAAATGGGGCTATTCCATTGCTATGTTAGTTTACCAAAGGGTATATGTATTGGTATACATACATCTATTTGTTTCTTACATGATTGTTCAAATTAAATAGATCACCAATGTTTTTCTCGAATTCCTTCAACAGTTGCAAGAATAGTCATAACAAACTGCCACAGAGAGTTTCCCAGGGTCAACGTGGTGGGATAATGAACAAATTGGCATAGTATCACAGAAATAGATAGAAGTAGCATCGAAGGACAGGACAAGCGGACTGGAAGCAGTTTGTGTTGCAGTGAAATGGGGAGGTGACTACAATGACATCGTGCGGATGCTGTTGGAGGTGGAAGTGTCTTCTATTTGCGGACTGCTTTTTTATACTGGGGAGTCATGAAAGGATTATAAAACATCAGATGGAAAGCCAGGTCACTTTGTTTAGTTTTTTTGTTGGCGAATCTATAGAAACAATGCGCTGCCGTTTTGAGGCCCGCGCTGATACGGGTGCCGCCACGGATGACGGAGAGAGACCTCAGAGCAAGGGAGTGTCGTGGGTGTCGTGGTGGTTGAGACTGGTTGGGGCCTATTTTCAAGGGAGTTCATCCCTTGCATACGGGTGTACATTCTGTAATAATGGATAGTAAAGAGGCAACCTTGACAACCAACCGACTATTGGTTGAATATAAAGTACAACCCTGATCAACTGCTTGGAAGTAAACCAATATTGTACGAAGGCTACTGTAGTGGTCTTTTGACCACGCACTTGATTTGTTTCTTTCCCACAACTGGGCCACAACTCGCATGATCCAGTGGCGATTTTTGATGGCATCATATGGCATCCATCTCAATATCTCAAGGCTTTACCGTTCTTGTGGTTGCCGGGTTGCCGTTAATGGAATCACAAACGCACCACCGGGCCACCTGTCGCTATTGTACTTCCCGTTCCTTCAATGTCAACGGTTTCTATAACTGTTACGGGAAACATGCCCCAAACCACCCTTTCTTGCCCAGGAACTTTATTTGCCAAAGCTTCAAGTTTGGGTTCAATTCCATGTACATAAAGCAAAGGGGAACCTGAAGTCTAGGAGTGAAATTCAGCTGATCACAAGGCTTCACAGCATTGAAATGGGCCACGAGGTGCTGGAGTGAATGGGGAGAGGAGCACATGGAGACACAGAGTTTATGGAAAATGAATTAAGTTATTATATCTAAATGATATAGAACTCGTGCCACAATTTCTAGGGCTGCAACTATTAGGGTATCTATATGGGATGATTTTCAACCAACTGAGTCATTTGAGTATATGGAAAGGCACCTAACAGCTCTAGTCAAACGAAACCCAGTGCATACCTGCATCCTGTTTGTCTGCTGTTTTTTGAGACCTCGACCTCGACCCTCCAAAAGAAAGAAGATTTTGGAATTGAAAACAAGGATCAATTGAAATCTTGGGTGTTGGTTTGTTTTTAAAAGATTCAACAAAGTACAACTCAATTTGGCTCCTGCCTGTGAGTCACACACAAAATACCTCCCCTTTGCCGCCTTGCAGGCTCAACCGTCACGAGTGCATCGAATTACTTAGGGCTGCTGGTGTGTCCCATGGCTTAAGATTTGCGGAGGGAGAACCCGCTGGTTCTTTCCGTTGTATCATTTCTTTGCTTCAGGTGTTTTGCCAATAGATTCTGCCCACGAAAATCTGGGGTTGAAAATGGGTGGTTACAACCCCATCAGTGCCACAGCCCCGATGCTGAAATAGTCGAAATGTGGGACTTGGGAAATTGACTATTCCCCCGAGCACGTGACTTAATTTTTTTTGGGGAGAACAAGTTTAAGCAAAGTATATATTATATATACATATACGTACGTATATATATATATATGTATGTATCTAGTTATTTCAATGTAATTACAGTGTATAACTATGAGATTGATGATTAGTCACTATGTTGAGAGTGTTTCATATAATTGTGTTTGATGATATTTGAGGTTAATGATTTATCACCTATTTGCTTATCTACCCGCGTTTCATGATGAAAGATGGACACAAAAGAGAGAGTTGGCTTGAGCCTGGAATTGCAACAAATCCTCCAAACAAACATCATTGACCCGGACAAACAACGTTGCGCAGTTTTCCCAGCTTGCCAAAAATCGACGTTTCACCCAACGACTTCCATGGGTGAATCACCCCACCTTTAGGATGCACCCTGTAGATGTTCTCAGGACCGGTGCCACTTCTGCCTTCACGTGAGGCTATGCAGCTTAGTGTCTTTTGAGCCCATTGGCGGACCTGAAAAAAGAGCAGATTTTTTTTGCCATGAGGGGTGAGTGACCAGCAAAACAGGTGGTGGATGTATCAGGTAGGAGGAGATATCCAATGGTATCCAAAGTTCACTTTCAGGTTGGCCAAGTATGTCAGTCACGACTGGCGAATATGAGACGATTCTTTTTGAATGAGTTGGCATACTACTGTTTGGGATGTTGAAACTCTTCCCTTTGGCCTCATTTGGAGCCCTTATTGATCAACCATGATGTGATTTCAAGGGGCCTGAGATTGGTGGAGTCGAGTCCAAATGTCACCGATTGGTGAGTTCGGTCAAGATTCCACTTGCATACCAAGAATGTGTCTACAAAAGAGGGATGATGACGACCACGAGGACGATGATGATGATGATGATGATGATGATGATGATGATTGTTTGATGATGATTATTATTATTCTGACGATCATATCGTTGGTATGAATATGATTAGGATGCAAACGTTTGTGCATCACACTTTAGCAACATTGGTCAATTGCAGACCAGAGAACATCAACTCTTCGGAGAGGCTGCACATATCACCCAAGGATCAGAATCTTTTGTCTTTAGATTCCCCAACTACATTTGAATCATTCCCATAACCTGGTTGTTTATGGTATCGTATATAGCTAGGGGATTATACTACCCAGTTATGTGGGGATTATGATAAGCCATGATAAGGATCCCTCTTAAGCAACCAGTATGTTGACTTTTCCGGAAGCCTTTTGTTGTTGCCCTGCGAACACTTCTATGACGCCATTTTGGCTGAAGGGAAACCGTACCATGAAACCGAATCGTTTTTTCTCGCCCTGAGTCAGAGGGCATCCAAAAGTGAGGCAAGGGATGAGTCAAGGGGAGGTTTTAGCGCTAGGATTGAATGCCCTCCAGGGAACCAACATATCCTGGAAAAAGGAAAATAATCTTCAAACATGACGTTTAATATCTTTTAATGGCCTATTTATTAGTTCCCAGGAGGGTAAAGACCTTTGCTAAGTGTACTCTAAATTCAATAAACTTACAATGGTTTTCTGCATCTGTAGCAGCTTGTGCAGCAATAGCCCACAAGCTCCCCTGTCAGTCCCTGTCCTTGGGGACCTTTTATCAAATTGGTTGTTCCCATCAACTGGGTGCTTTGGATGGTTCGTTGGTTGATTTTTTTTTTCGACTCCCTAAAAAAACTGGAGGCCAAAATTTCTGCCTCCCCAAAAATCCATAACAGCAAAAATCACCCACTTCTACGGTTGAAACATCTTCTTGCTTCCCAAAAAAAATCCATCGCCGATGGCAGGATGAAAACCGTGGGTGCTTTCGTTCGCTATGCAAACCCTTGGAAGTTCCTCTTAGTCGTTGGGGAAACCTGGGTTTTCACCTCGGTGACCTCTTGAGATGTAGGAATGGTCACCTTGGGTCGATAGGTGTTTTGCTTCAAGGTGTGGTGTTCCAGGATTTTGGTATATATGTATATACATATATACATGACTTATAAGATATTCCCCCCCCCCTCCAACACGACAGTGACCACTGCATTTTTACAGTCACTACAACATATCATATATCTATATGTTTTAGTGGAGTGCCCGCATATAATCAAAAAACCTTCACTTTCCATGTTGCTGAGGCAACCTCCCAAGATTTAGCAACAATAACTCGCTGACGCACCGTTTGAGGCTTCACCAAGCGCAGGCATCCTAGCTACAGCGTCCAGGTGGGCAAATGGATGGATAGGTTGATGTTTGCTACTTACCAGAAGCGCAAAACTCCATGATAAGACCCTTTCATGTTGTTTCCCTTCACTGGGGAGGCAAATCCAATGTTGCAAAAGTTATATATTATAATGATTTATGATATACATTATACATGTTCAACATCCTGTGACAAGAACTCAAATTCTTCCAATTGGCATGCTTCAAAAGTTGCCAATTCGGGAGATGTAGATGTCCATCCCCCCACCCTTCCTGACCAGGCCATCAGATTGGAGCACGGCCGGGAGACCTCAACAAAAAACATGGGATTTTGTTGGACATCGGAGATTTCGTGTCTTTTGTTGTTGAGGGTGTCAGGTACTGTTACCGAACAGGTTCTTTGATTCAGCTTGATAGTCCCTTTCATAAAGGACATTTCTCCAGGTGATAGTCCCTTTCATAAAGGATTCTTAGGATCGTCAACCACCAACATTACACATCATTACAGTACAAGCATGATTAAACCACAAATTCAATTGATTGGTTCATTTTTTTAAAATCCCTATAGTAGATATGATATAGATATATGCAACAGGTATATGTAGATACTATTTCCCTTCAAAAATCCATGTGCTTTACATATCGGATACACGTCGTTTCGTGTTTCTGTTGGGCGACCCTGAGGGTGGAATCTCCAATGAGGATGGCGTGTGGAAGCCCAATATGTTACACCTTTGATTAGAAGATGCAGATCCTAAGCCAAAATGGGAACAGGCCGAACATCCACTGGTTTTCTCTACAAGTTTCGGGAGTTTTTTAATTGGAAAACTCCCTCCGATAAACTCATCTAAAATGATGGATGCACCTTTGAGTCGAAGGTATTGAGTGGAGTTTTTTTCCCGTTTTACCTGGTCATTTTGGCGTTTGATTGATTGGTTTTGCGCATGTGATAGAGGCGTATTTAGTGATTGACAGGATAGCTAGCATTTTCGTTGGTGGTTCCGTGGGGGTAGCTTCTACAATCATTCTCAAGGAATAATTTTCTGTACATGGCAACCGAAAGAATAAAGATTATTTGGCTGAACTGAAGTATAACGATGTCACACGACATCACCCGCACCAGATTGCTGAATGATTGAATGATTATAATTTGCCTTATATATTTTTTATATGCATATATATATGAGTCATGAATCATATTCTCTCAACATTTCTGAGAATTCAGTAGCACCAGTCACCAAAACCTGTATCGTCTCCTGGGAAGGCTAGGAAGGCTAGGAAGGCACCAGGACCATCCCTACTTGGGGAAATGATCCAATTTGCCAAGCATATTTTTCAAAAAGGTTGGTTCAACCACCAGCTAGTTATAGATTTCACTAGAAGGAAGCTATTGAGCTTGGTTTGAAGTGCTTTGCCCAACTTCCCAACTCTGTTGTCTCTTTCCGCAAGCCAGTTTTTTGAGCTCAGAAACCTGAGATTATCGTTGCGTGTGCTCCCTTACCCACTAACAGTGAGTACTTGGAAACTTCCACCGTCCTGCACTTGCCACTGGTACTGGCTGACATGATTATATCTTATATATGCTTCTATTTGTTGCATTTGTTTATAGCATGACAATGCTATATACTTAGTCTCCACACAAACATAGTCATGCGTCACGAGTGATATCGTACTACACATGAGACATTTTCTCTTACGGAAGTGTTTACTTTAACGCTTTAAGTGTCATCAGTTATGAATTGATCTCTTGGCACTTCCCCCAGGTTGAGATGCTGTTGGGAGGGCTCAGTGGACTGATTGTTGGTTGAAGTCTGAAGTGAACGTTGTGTTCTCCACCCGTATGTTGGTTGCTTCAGGATACTGCAATGACTGATCTCTTTTGTCAAAAAACACACCTAACATCTCTTCAGAATCACATTTAGCATGTGTGTGTGCTTTAAAAAAAATCTTGTGGATTTGACCTGACGTAGATGGTTGTACTCGTAAATGTTCTTTGTTGCCTTCCTGAAGTTGCAATCACTTGAAGGGATCAGTACCCAGTTTAGCCTAGTCGCAAATTGAAAAGAAACCGACAGGGGCCACTTATCTTAAAAAGTAATCACGTGTAATCACGATTTTGATATAGAAATTGACATAGATATATTATATTGGATGCAGCCTGTATAAGATATTTGGATAGTGCATCCATGAGGGCCCAAGAATACCTCTCCAGCGAGGATCGCTTGTAGGCCCCACGACACGTGATTGTCGCTCGCAATCGTTGTGCCTTCTCAGTGTTGGCGTTGGTGGCTGGTTCCAGCGCTTTTCTGTACCCTCTTGGTGATTGCTTGACTTGGTATTTGGTGGTGGCTGATCGTGGTCACCCTTTCTGCCTTTTCTAATTGCAAGATCACCATCCCCTACTTGGCATCGTCGCCTTCGGGCCAAGAGATCAAGGGCGAGACGGCTTATTTGGAGCAGAAGGTCTTTGTCAAGGGAGGCGCGAGTCACCGGAAAGGTGAGGAGAGCTTTGATCCTATTAGCAAGCCATCACTCCAAACCGTGCTATCTCGAGATGTACAACCAGAATTGGGGTCAGAATATGCAGTGGGGGGGATGGTCTCCCCAATATCCAAAACAGGGTCGCCAGCAACAAAGAAGATCGAGGGATGGTGGCGACCGTGGAAAAGATCGAAAGAAGGAGGAAGGAGTTGCTCGTCCCTACGACAGCTCTACGCCCTCGTCTTTGTTGCCGCAGTCCTCTACGGCTTCGGGGAGTACAGAGACGCAATTCATGAAGGAGTTCTTGGAGATGGCGAGAGAATCCAAGATGCAGATACCGGAAAGGCTCCAGAAGCTGCTGCCAGATGGTACAAAAGATGCTATCAGGGATCAGCAGAAGAGGCTGAATCGACATCGCAATGTAGTCAACAAGATCGACTCCAAGAAGAAGGCCCTGGAATTGGACAAGGAGAGGTGGTCCAGTTGGTTGCAGGAGATGAAGGAGCAGATCGTGAAGCAACGTGGCAACTTCGAAGAGAATCAGAAGAAACTTCAGAAGGAATTAGAAGCCTTGGAGGAAGAAGAGAAGAAGATCCGCTCTCAGGACTCCAAGGAGGACGAAGAAGAGGATATGGAGGAGCCCAATGCAGAACAGATGGTGGACACCTTCATGGACGAGCTGAAGGAAGAAGATCCCAAAGCACCGATGCACAGAGAAAGAGAAAGACTTGTACCGGGCTCCGCAGAATTGCAGGATGCACTCCAAGAGATGCAGCAGAAGATGGAATCCCGCTATCAAGAGAAGCTGAAGGAGCAACAAAAGATGTGGGAAGAGAAGTGGACAAAGCTGCAGATTGCAAACGTGGTGGAGCTTTCGGACGGAGAAGGTACGGCCCCCACAACCCGGGGAGAGACGACGGAATCTACCAGAAGGAGGGCTACAGTGGCCCCCTTTGGGGTACAGAGGGCGAAGAATTCTCATGCCTCGTCACCGTATGGCAGGACCAACCTGATGGAGCACATGGACGAGGAGGAGAAGAGAGATGCCGAGATGAAGGAGATTCAGAGGAAAAGAGAAAAGCAAGATTTGGGCTAAAGGTTTGTGAGGAGAACAAATGCTGGAACAGGAAGTTGGACGGTGTGGTATTACATAGCCTTCGCCCTGGTGCACAGCAATCTTTGCTTCTACGAAGTTGGAAGCACAATCCCTTTTTGTTGCTCTATGACAGGCTTTTGGTATTTCTTGCTATGATTCTTGGGGATTTGATCCTTTTCGGGATTATTGTGGCCTTCATGATCGTTTGTCATCGTGAAAGGAAACATCAAGGAGTTCGAGTTGGAGGACACTTGCACTTTCGGAAGGAGAAGAGTGAGAGGATATCTCGTTTGGGCTTTGGGAGACCCCTCTTCTTTCTCTACCTGATCATGTTCCCGCAGGTGACCCTTGCCAATTCACACGGTTTTGGACGACATGAAGATGTTGAAGTACAGGAGGGTGAAGATTTTTCTATGATGGCAAGATCGGAACTTGCATGGACACCACCGGATCTACCCTCGCAACATCTTGGAATGATGGGAGCTTCATCGGATGCTTCCATAGATGGAGAAGGAGAAGGCAACCCACGCAGTTTATCTGGTGGGAATGGAGAACCAAGTGACAGAAGCGAAAGGAGCAGAAGAACAGCGGACAGGTTTTATCAGCTTGCTTTCATATTCACACTTACACCGAGTACCCATACTTGTCGCTTGGACTGGGCAAATTACTGGGTTATGCATCAGCAAATTGCTGATACTATTGGTGAAGGCAGAGACAATCTCATTGCAGTCTTCAATGTTCAAGTCCTACCCGAGGATCTGGAAGCACTGGAGACACCAGCAATCATCCCAGTCAGAGCCAGTGATTTTGCACATGGCAGCGCCTTTGTGTACATTCTGATAGATGTTGAAGCTCATGAGGATCAGAACAATGAGGCGGTTTTAACCAAGAGGTTTGCCTCAAGTTTTCCTGCCCACAGGACCAGACACCAGGCTCTGGTCTCACTTGGTGTTGATGAACTTTGCCGTCTACATGATGACCGCTGTCTTCTATGGCATGACGGACAACCATGGAAGCTTGGGGATACTACACTTCATCGGATCAAGAATGGAGCCTACATCAGGTGTGCCTTACCCCCACCAGTCGAAGAATGTAAGGACACTTGGACAGGCATTGTACATGGCAATGACGAGACCCTCGATGAGCAGGCAATGGACGATGTCTCAATAATGCAACAGCAACTCGGTCCACAGGAAGATACGCCGAGTGTGACATTGACTAAGACTGCATGCGTCCTGGCTTTTGGTGATGATTTCATTGAGGTCTCGCTTGAAGATTACACTGGAACTGTGGCTGGGGCACTATGTGAGCAGTGGGGATATGAAATGGACGATATCAATGACATGCACGAAGTATTGGAGCCTCCCATGCATATGCAGAGACCGGGAGAAATTGTTTTCCTCCTGGAATTACATGGTGATCGAGCAGAGAGGCTTTTTGAAGACGACAGTTTCATCCTCACTGAGCTCACCATTGTCAGCAATCCAACAGGAAGGAAGACGATCATTCGAAAAGTCATGTGGGCAAGGAGATATATGCACCGATACCAAGTGCATAGTTTGCTGAAGACTGAAGCGTTTTGTAGCAGGCCCAATACACGAGAATGCGTCATCCTGCACAACAACAGGGTTTGGATGATGGAAGACAGATCGGCACATCGGGTCAGTCATGGAGACTCGATTTGTATTGAGGCCTTTGTTCAGGATATTTCACTGACGGAGGCAAAGAAGGAGCTTGAGAGATTCGAGCAACATGAAAGAAGACGAAATGTTTATGCAGCATTATCGGAAGAGGAAGGTAGAAATGACACGCAAGAAGATCACAGTCGCAGCAGATCCAGAGGACGTCAGAGAGGAGTGGAGTGCGATGAACCTGACAGTGAGGCACTGGGCTCTGAGGAGGTCTCACCCTGGGACCTTGCTGCTTCAGGGGAGCACATTTGTGAGCAAGAAGAAGAAGGACACAGCCTTCTCCAAGTGTCAGTCAACCAACTTCACCGATTTGTACACGTCGACCCTTTCCGTGAACTTGCGCCACCAGGAAATCCTTCCGAAGTGAATTTTTCCTCGGCTCCTTCATCCCAACATTCTGAGCGGAGCTCGAATGATATGCAAACTGGCACCCGGAAGTGGTGCGAGGAGCCAATCCTGATTGGCGATGCGTATGAGGAAGAAGTTGAGGAGGCACATCATGGAAGAGGACAATACGATGTTCGACTGGGTATAGCCACTACCTCATGGGATTTTCTGAAGCTGCTGCAGAGGTGGGATGAAGCTCCTTTGCAACTACAGCTCCCCACCAACCTAGAGATGACGCCGATCACACGACAATTTGTCATGAGGAGCATTGCTGGATGGCATGACAGTGTCCGTGAACTGCATGTATATACAGACGGTTCTTACAAGCCCACGGAGGACATTGCGGCATTCGCTTTCGCGATTTTTGGTTGGTCCAGTGAAGTCAGTAATGGCAAATCCACCTTCATTGGGTGGTTTTCTGATGTCGTCACCACTGATCCAACCGAAGGAAAGTTTGTCGGTGCGACACGCCACTCAGCACAGGAAGCTGAAGTATCTGCTGTGACGTGGGCGCATATATGGCTTCTACAAAGCGGATGTGTACAACCGGTCACATTCCACTTCGACTCCCTTGTGGCTGGCTTTGGAGCATCAGGGAAGTGGAGAGTTGATGAATCCAACCACCAGTTGCGAAAGCTAAGGCAGTTGGTGCATCTTACTGGGAAGATCCGGAGAAGCTTCCACACTGGGTATTCCCATGTAAAAGCCCATAGTAATCATCCATGCAACGACCTGGTTGACAGCTTGGCGAACCACAGGATTGGAGTTGGAGCCCAGCAAGGTCGACTACCCAGTTGGCAACCAATCTTCCAGGAAGGCAATCAGGTCTTGGACTGGGCTTGGTGGCATTTTCTGGCTTGGAGTGGAGACCCGTCCATCCCCAGACAACCGGATGGCTCTTTTGGCTGGAGAGAAGGAAGCTTCCGACACACTTTGGATGGTGTCAAGCCCATAGAGAATGGACCCAGCAGAGTAGAAGGCCCGACCTGCCTGAAACTCAACTTAGCAACATACAACGTGATGACTCTCAGGGCAAATGCCTATGGTGAAAATGACGAACATGATGGAGAAGACTGGAAGAGTGCACTCTTAAAGGACTCAATTCGAGAACAAGCGACTTCATGTGGTGGCACTCCAGGAGACGAGGTCAAAGAGCAGTTGCATGCTGCAGACGGCCAACTATTTGAGACTCATTGGACAAGCTCAGGAGGGGCACCATGGCTGTGAGTTATGGTTATCTATCAACATGGCCCTTGGCTACAAGAAGAACTTGCCGATCTTCTTTTGTGCCTCTACAACAGTGGTGCTTTTTGACTCGCCAAGACTTTTGGTGGTGCATGCACATCCTCTGGGTCATTCCATGGTGTTCTTTGTCGTGCATTCTCCGCATGACGGTTCGGATGAAGACACCAAGACTGCTTGGTGGGATCAGGTCGACTTGCTCCTGCAGAAATATGGTGCCCTTGGCCATCTCTTCTGTATGGGAGATTTCAACTCGAGAATCGGTGAGCCATTGGAAGGAGCAGTGGGAGAACGGCTCTGCAGCAGTACAACTGATAATGGGCAGAGAATGTTGCAAATGATGGAGCAACGACATCTCTGGGCCCCATCCACGTTTGGTACTCTACATGAGGGTGAGGACTACACTTGGACCCACCCGAAAGGGACTCAGGCTCGGCTTGATTACATTCTTTGTGGTATGACGGATGAACTTTTTGTTGATCGGAGCTTTGTGGATTTCGATGTGCAGTCTTCTTTGTCAGTCAGAGATCATGAACTGGTGATACTCCAGGTGAGGCTGTACAAGGAGACGTCCCAGGGCAGACCACAGAAGCGTAGACAGTATGACTGGAACCTTATGCAGACAGAATGGGGCAAAGTCCAACTCCAAGAGGTGGTCAATAGGCTGCCTGATGTTCCATGGGAGGAAGATGTTCATGTCCACTGGCAAATTTTGGAAGATCACCTTCATGCCGGATTACAGGAAACCTTCCCATGCCCGAGGAGACCTAAACGTATCGACCTTTTCTCTGATAGGACCAGAATGTTACTGCAGAGAAGAAAGAGAAGTAAGGAAGGTCTACTGGAATGTGATGATGCTGAAAGAAATTTGTGGCTCCAATGCGCTCTCAGGTCGTGGCGTGATAAGCTGAAGCTATTGGACAACAGATGCAGAGTTTTCTTGGATTCAGCTTGTGTGGAGATGGCGCGAATTTTCTTCCTCGCACAATTCAGACTTTCCTCAAAAGAGATGAAGGCTCAGATCAAACAAGACAAAGCACAATTCATTGAAGGAGTGGTGTCTAGGGCTAATACGGCAAGTGGCTCTGACATCTTCCATGCACTGAAGCCATTGAGGATTGGAGGTAGATCAAGACGTTTTGGCATTCCTCCACTCCCAGGTTTCGAACAACAAGGTGAACCAGCAATTGATGCAGGAGAGTCGGACTCAATTTGGCTCCGTCATTGCTCCCGGATGGAGGCGGGGGTCAAGACGTGCACAAGAAGGTTACTTCAGAGAGCAAGAAAAGGATCGGCAGCCAGAGGAGCTATCCTGGGCGAGAGGTCGTTGGAAGATGTCCCTGATCTCTTGAAGTTAGAAGGAGCATTCCGTCGTATCAAGAAGAACAAGACTGGAGGTGTGGATGATTTTCGCTCCGATCTCTGCTCGCTTGCAGCAGGGTCTCTAGCTGCAAAGTATCACAGTCTGCTCCAGAAGATCTATCTGCAGATGGCAGAACCCATACAGATGAAAGGGGGGACGTTGATTCATGCGTTCAAGGGAGGAAATCCAAGAAGAGCAGAGGACTTCAGGGGACTGCTCTTGAGCAGCCACATAGGCAAGGCTCTCAGGAGAACCTTCCGCCAATCCTTGATCCCGTTCTATCTTTCAGAAGCCTCGGACTCGCATTTTGCCATAAAGCCTGGTGGCAATGTGAGTCAAGCCAGCCAAGCGCTGAGGCTATTCATGTCGCTGGCTTCGTCTCGTTCGGAGTCTTTTGGAGTGCTCTTTCTCGATATTAAGTCTGCTTACTATATCGTGTCATTCGTCAACTTCTTACGAGCAGGGGAGACGATTTGGAGTCTATCGAGCGCGTCATGCAATATTTCGAACTTGGTGACTCAGACCCCAATGCCCTGGTTGATGCGATTGCAGAAAGAGCAGCAGAGCTCCAAGGACGCATGGAACGGCAACAGGAATTGCTCTTGGAAGAAATGATGTCATCGACGTGGTTCACTTCAAGTAGAAGAGACGAACTACTGGAGTCGTTAGCCGGTTCCCGTCCTGGGGACGGCCTTGCTGATATCGCTTTTGGCCTTATCTTCCAAAAGATCACAAGAGCTGTCATGACGTCTTTGAAGGAAGCCCTTGGAGTGGAGGATACACCCCGGCACTTATCTTTTGATGCCATGACAGGACCTCCAGATGAATGTGATCCCCCGAGACTCTTGGAAGTGGTATGGGCGGATGACCTTGCCATTGCATATCGGACAGCAGATTCTTCCCGCATAGAGAATGACATGCAGACTATCGTGGGAGAAATCTTCAGAGGGTGCCTCAAACATTGTATGGTCCCAAACTTGAAGAAAGGAAAAACAGAAGTCCTCATTGTTCCTAAAGGGGCTGGCAGCAAGAAGGTGAAGACAGCACTTTTTGGTAGCAGAGACCCTTGCTTACAGGTCAGTGATGTCCCGGAGGACTTCCAGAGGGTACGTCTCATCTCGCAGTACCGACATCTGGGAACGAGGGTGCATGTGGGCACCAAGTTGATGGTGGAGATTAAGTCGCGGATGGGACAGGCATGGACGACTTACAGGAGGCTGAGAAGGCAGATCTTCCAGAATCGTCTGGTGGGTTTCTCGAAAAGGATTGCCTTGTTTCGCAGCTTGATCATGCCCATTTTCGAATACAATCTCGGTACATGGGGACCATTACAACAGGGAGAGTACA
Source organism: Breviolum minutum Mf 1.05b.01 (assembly GCA_000507305.1). Lineage (NCBI taxonomy): Eukaryota > Dinophyceae > Suessiales > Symbiodiniaceae > Breviolum > Breviolum minutum. The sequence continues at coordinate 18,977 of DF240249.1, forward strand.
AGTACTATTCCAAAAGGTTGTACAGCTTCTACAGAGGTTTGGTTCGAGCGGAAGTGCATGAATCCGAATTGAGGCTGTGGAACAACGACAGAGTACAGGCTTATCTACAGTTGCCCAGTCCGCAAGAACTTCTGCATGGTTCACGGCTTCGCTACTCGCTTTCACTCTATGCTTCTGCACCGGCTACTTTGTGGACGCTTATTGGGTGTGAGGGCAAATGGCTCTCATGTTGGCGAGAAGCACAATTGTGGTTTTTGGAGCAACTCAGAGGTTATGGACCCGATAAGCATGGAAATGACTGGAAACCAGACCTGCATGCCTGGGGATTGCAAAACCCTAAAGGAATGAAGACCTGGATCCGAAGAGCGGAGGAAGTATGTCAGCTCAACCACGCCAGATGGACAGAGTGGAGAGAATGGCACTTCAATACTTTGCAGGAGATGATTGATCAGGGTCTACAAGTCCAGATGCCCTGGCCTGAGATCCCCACAGATCAGCAAGAAAAGGAGGAGGCGTGCTTGAGATGTGGACTCACATTTCCGTGCAAAGCTGCATGGTCAGTACATGCTTTCAAGATTCATGGCCGGTTGAACAGAGCTCGTGGCCTAGTCGGAGGATCCCGTTGTGAGGCATGTGAGAAGGAATTTCATACTAGTACGAAACTACAACATCATCTATGCAATAGCAAACGATGCTATGATCAGCTTCTCTTGGCGGGGCAAACATTTGACACTGTCCTTCCGGGGAAGAACAATACTAGAGAACAAAAGACGCCTGATTTTGCTCTTCCACCTATGAGGAGTGAAGGACCCCGCATTCAGGCTCTGGATCATGGACTCCGTGTTGACGGCATGGACATCGACGATGAGCTTGCAGAGGAGGTTACTGATGGACTTCTTGGCTTGGCAGAGGATACATCAATTGAGGGTTGTGTGGAAGTGATCAAGCAAGCTTTGCAGACATCCTGCAATTGCTTCAGCGAGGTCAAACGCACTTTGACCTTCTTGAGGGATACCTATGACAGAGAGGAAATGGACCCGGGTTGGAGGGTTCCCAGAGGACGTCTTGGGGTTGCCTTGGAACTGGCAGTGAGGAGGTGTACCTTACGGTGGTTCTTTGAAGCAGAGCAGCTGCACCAGGACCCCAGCGACCAGGCGATCAGAGACTCAGCAGCCAAGTTTGCCTCTTGTAGAAGGGAAGCTGCACGATGGCTACTCGATGAGGAGGCGAGATCAGGGCTTCCTCGCTTTGGGGCTAAGTTCTTGGTCTTCATTCATCTCTTCAGCGGTGAAAGGAGAAGCGGAGATATCCAAGAGTTCCTGGAGAAGCTGACGGCCCCGGAGGGATATTTCATCCACATTCTGTCGGTGGATGTCATCTTTGATGAAAAGGCTGGGGACCTTGCAAATGCCCGCAATCAGCGCATGCGGATACGGTTTGCAAGAGCAGGTCTCATAGCGGGGGTCTTTAGTGGACCCCCCTGTGAAAGCTGGTCACGCGCACGTTTGAGAGGAGGAGTGGCCGGCTTCTCATTGGGGGATGGTGGCCCTAGGGTCATTCGCACAGAGGAGGAGACTTCAGGCCTGAACACGGTGAAAGTTAAAGAGGCTCGTCAACTTCTGCTGGCAAATCGTCTCTTACTTTTTACGATTTCCCTCTTCTTGGTGCTCCTCCCGCAGAGGAAATTTATGGTGATGGAACACCCATCTTGTCCTGAAGAAGGCCATCAGCTATGGATGGCTTCAGTCTGGAAGATGTATATCATTCGCTGCTTAGTGGAACACAAAGATGTACAAATTCTCACGATATTTCAGGGCAAGTTTGGGGGGGCCTCCCCAAAACCTACCACCTTGATGGTGCTCTGTGGATGCGATATTGATGTCAATGCCCACCTGGACTCCTATGCTGATGTGTCGGTGATGCCAAAGGCACTTGCAATGGGCTGGAGGGAGGACAAGAAGGAGTATGCCACGGCAAGCCTCAAGGAGTACCCAGTGAAACTTTGCCATGGACTGGCAGATTTGGCTGGGCTGTGGCTTCAGAACCGCTTCGGTTCTTCTGCCCATTTTTCTTCGGGAGCAGATGAAGAGGCCATGGGTGAGTTTGTACAGTACACCAAGGAACTTGCCCAGGGCTTCAATATCTCGGCTGGACGCGGAGCGGACCACCATGTTCCACGACACTTTAATTAGGTGCTTGCGGCTGTGTCTGATCAGACCCGAATTGCCGGAAAAAAAAAAGTGCATCCATGATGGATAAGAATTACGTACTCTAAGTGGTGATTCCCAACACTTACTGAAGGAGCTATGCTTCAAACTTGACCCCGAAAATTTGTGCTTGGAGTACAACATCCCAAATATTGCGGCCCGAAAATGGTACCCTATTTTCGATCCTATGGAAATCGGGATTGTTAAAAGACGCCCCGTGTATTGCATCCCTGAATATTCCTTTCATTGATCCCAAGGCATTTGAATATCACGAAGAACCACTTGAAGCATGAAGCAGGGTTCCGGAATGTTTTAAGGCGTCTCATTTTGCCACAGCCACACACCTAATTACATTCACCAGAAACAATCAACATATGGCACATGTCCTTCTCTGTGTCCTCAAATAACTACAGTAAGATACAAAAAAGACATCCACAGACATTGGATTACATGACTGCTGTAGCATGCTGTAGCGGTCCCTCTGTTTACATCAATCATTTCATACCTTTGTTGTTTAAATTCATGTTATGTTCATTCTGTATATAGAGTTTTATAGCTTAGCTCCGGATCCACTTCAAGGAGGCACCCCATGATGCCCTGTTGAAACCACGCTGTTTCGCCGTTTCGCCTAAGGTGCGACTCGTCCTTTCTACAAACTTCGTTGGGAAGACCGAGCTGCAAAAAGTACAACTGGATACTCACCGTTTTTCCCACATCATCACCATGGAGTTAGATGGTTTTGAAAAGGAAACACCTTTATTATGGACCAACCTAGCTGTTGAGATGAGCCAAATGATAAGAATGTCGAGATTTACATCATCCGTGTGGGGGACTGGTTTTAGAATCCTGGGTGAACCTAACACCCAGTAGTTTACTAAACCCCTTGAACTGATTCTCAATCCGATTTGCATCCATTTGCTCCTCTCACTGTCCAAATTTACTAATCTTCTGTTGTGTGTGAATGTGATCAATTTCACTGCCACTGTATTATGGCTGCTTCAATACTAAGCTGCTCTTAGTTTCCCAAAATGAGTCTTGAAACAAATAAACCCTCAGTGCACAATGCGCACTTGTACATACTATCATCTATACAACCCTGTAAATAGTGGGATAAACTATCTATCAACTGGTGCAGGATTTCAGCCATCAACAGTACTCGTATCATCTACAAAAAGAAACATGCTTTTCAATTGTTCAGAGAAATTGGCCCACTGCTCATCAAAAATGCCAAACTAGTAAGGCGGTAGCTCAAAACTGCCAAGGCAACCAAACGCCACAGGTGGACCACGCATGACCATGGCTACAGCCACAACACCATAATCTTTCACGAACCTGGATTCCCCTTGCCCCAGGGAATGTTCCCTGATTTTCACGTGCCTGCATGAACCTCGCAGTGCCACTTCCAACCCTGATCTTGGCCTGAGGTTTCACACCGAGCAGGTTTTGAACACGCCAGGACTGCTAAGCTGGCGCAGCTGGCGATACCACGATGTACAGTCTGGGAGCGGAACAAAGGGTTGTCTCGGGATCAAGGGCTTTGATATTCACTGTTTTCCATTGTTTTCCTACAAACATCAACTATTTCGTTGGGGCATGTTTGGGTTGAGCAAGGCTTTGCATTGGACCATGGACGGCAGACATTTGTACTATTCATTAAACCCTGTACTACGTAGGGATTCTAGTGCTCACAGCCGTTGAGTGCACGCAACCAACCTCATTAGTCGATCTATAATTGTAGGCTGAAGTGAAGTGCATTCTTGATACCACGCGATGTTAAACATACTAATAAACGATATGTGGTGATATTGCATGTGTGTGTATTTTGCATGTACATGTTTCTTAATACTTGTAGACAACATATGCATTCTTGTTTCTACCACGGCAGCGTGCTTTTCTCCAGGACAGCTTCCCTCGGGCGTCCGTAAGCTGACGCCAGAGGCACGATCCTGATGTTATGTGAATATTGATGAATATTGTGATAGGTGAAGTCCTAGGAAAGGTATGATGGTACGATCATCATCATCATCATCATCATCATCATCATCATCATCATCATCATCTGCTTGGCATGGAACATCCCAACACTACACCTTTTGTGTGTTTGATTGAACTTTTGTATTATTACTTTTGTTGGTAAACAAAATCGATGAAACTTCCTAATGAACGAGACAGTTGAGCGGATTGTGTATACAGCCTACAGCATTTTGGAATTTAGCATCTACCTCCTGTCACTATCGTCGATAAAAAACGTTTCATAAGCATATATGATATAACCCAGCTGCAGCGATGAAGGCATCTATATAAAGGTTACAAGGTTGAGGCAGCATCATGACTTGAGGTTTGGACTTACCTTGGTGATTTGCAAAGAGATCTTAAAGACTCATGCCATCCGGTGTAGTGCACATTTAGCTAGTATAGAACTGCCCTAAACATGTGTAGGGCAATATACCATTCACCTCTCGTAATGTTTCTTTCACTGCTGGCATGGAACCAGGTTGCGATGGTGGAGCCCTTGTCCCTCTTCCAGGTGAGCACCGTCCAAAACCCCTCATGTATTGCTTAGTCTTGGGGAGGTCATATCATCAATGTGCGTAAGCAAAACCTTGAGTTTCGTAAGGATGCGTAAGGATTTGTTCAATATTCTTGTTGCGTAAGGTTTCGGGTTTCAATGTTGAACCTTCAACTTTTACAAAATAAAGTATCAAAATAAAGTTTCAACATAGAAACCCGAAACCTTACACAACAAGAACAAGTGTGTATTTTCAACCTGTCATTGCATCACCTTTTGATTGCACAAAGACAGAGGGTGCAGGCTCAAAAGTGCAACGATGGCAGTGGTAGCCTTGCCATCGGGTTGTCCCAAATCATGTCATGTACTTGGGTGCGGTGGTGTCATGGAAAGCCCTGCTCTGAACAAGAAACATCAGCTTTGGGTGAGCTCGTGCGACACTTGACTTTGTTCCAGTAGGCTTTTTTACTTCTATCCTTGGGGAGGCGTGTTTCCACCTAGTCAAGCCATCATGTAAATCATCTTTTGAATTAAGACTGGCAAAGCCAGGATGGATACATGGGAACAACCACAAAAGGGCATCAGAGGAAGTCTCACCATGTGGCCGTGTTTGATGGGGAACAGTGGCGCACCTCCACGTGTTTGAGCAAACTTGTGGCCGCCATTAAGAACAATCAGGCCATTGAACCACGTGATTTGGAAATCATGAGTGTTGATCCCGGGAAGGTATATTATTGAAAGCCAAAAAATTGAAGTTAGTAAAGTTTGCGCTCATGTCCCTGCAGGTTTGCAAGCCAGAAAGTGCAGAGAAGGAATGCAACATGAAGACAGATGATTTGAAGCCACTGGAGCTGCAGGCACTGGGCCATGCCGCAGAGGACATTGTTCCAGATCCAACTTTGGCTGCTTTGACAGGGCCACCAATTCATGAGCAGCTGGTGGCTATTGGGGATGACATTGTTCAGAAGCAGGCCGAGGTGCCTGAGCATTGTGCCAGTGAGCCCAATGTAGTTGAAAATATCGATGCAACCCCTGAAAAACCTGTGTTGCTCAAACATGCCATGAAGCAGGGTGTGAAACGCTTTGCCGAGAAAGCTGATGAGCTAACACCAGCAGGTAAATCAGATAAGAAAACCAAAAAGAACATGCCTGAAGGTTGTGGTGGTGTTACCGCAAAAGCCTTGTCTTGTGTGATATGTGAGCGTCCCAGGGAGATGGACCAGAGAGGCCAGGCGTGCCCAACATGCCAAAACATCATGAGGTCTTCCCATAAGATTCGTTCCATTCCACTTGTGTTGAAGGATGATACTTTGAAGCAAACCATTGCGGTCCAATCCTTGAAACAGAAGCCATCCCGTGAATCCAAGGAAAGGCAGAACATCTGCCGAAAACTTGCAGATATGGAAAAAATGTTGCAAGACCTGCAGTCTAGTTGGGGCAAATGACAGCTATAGACATGGCTGTGGGGTGCATCCAGTGCAAACTAGTTTGCTTTTCTGGGGTTGCCGGCTTAGCTGTGCGAAAACATGGCTGGCCGTGTGGTGTGCTTGATTGATCCCATTTGCGATTTGGTGAAAAACGACACCTGTGTGCCGACCGAAGCAAAGGATTATGGTGAAGTTTATGCATATTTCTGTTCACTGGTTTCCGTTTTGGTGGTTTTGCTTATTGTCCCGATTTCGTATGCCACGGTAATGGTATACATGTGATATTACCCTTAGGTGGTGACCATGAACAAGCGGGACACTAAGCAAAACCACTGAAATGTAAGGAAAGGATTCCCCTCAGTAGTTTTGCCTTGTATTAAATCTTTGTTTTAATGCAACTTTAAAGTAACCGACAGGTAAACTGGCCTGTCACGTCGTGTTCTGGGGTTAGCTTATCCCAATGGATTTTAGAAGAAAGTGTATGTGTTAATCACGAAGAGCTAGACCTTTATCACGTGTGAGAACTTTTCATACATTTATTGAACTTGGAGTTGTACCATTGGTGGTTTTACCCTTGGTCAGTGTATGCCATCACATTTCATTTGCATTTGGGAGTGGACGCAGAGACGGCATGAATAGATACAATGACTCAAGATGATGTATATATATATATACACATATATATATATATATGCAATTTTTCTTAGCAAATATTTGGTTATATAGCAGTTTTGATGGATATAATTTGATTTAAGATATGATTCCTTGGGTGGGAGTGACCCGAATTTGTGGTTCCATTGCTGGTTTTGCTTATTGTGCAGTTTTTTTTATACTCTTATTGGATTGGTTGTGATTTGTTTGCATCTCTTTCATGACCATTGTATGCGGCACAATAACCAAAACCAACAAATCACAATGTTAACAGTTCTCTCCACAATTTCCGGGTACGATTTTTATTGGATGCATCGTTTCTGAAAGCCTAAGTTGTTGGTCCTGGATTGGGGGTGTGGCAGGATTGATGGCTTGCACTGACAGGATCGCTAGAAAAGATGTTTGTGTTGAGGTTGCGTATTGTTTCCTATGCCCTGCAGTTTGTTTACTCATTATCATGCAATGCTGTCCCGTAAAGTATTTTAAGGGGTGGGAAGAAAGTGTTGATATATTGATGTGTTCAAGTAAGACCACGGTCCCCTCACATGACTGAGTGAATAGCGTTTAGATGGTCCAAAACAAAAATTGCAACATGTGATAGTGAAAACACGTACCATTTTTCCACATGTCCCTTCTTCAGCCAAAAAGTCCGAAATGAAAGTCTAGTTCGTTCCAATCATATGTGGTCGAATCCAGTCAAAGGCCAAAATCCAGAACATGTGGCACGCCATTTGCGTAAGGAATGCGTAAGGGACGCGTAAGGATTGCGTAAGGCATACCTCAGCCCCCCATCATTAGCCCACGATGCCGCCCAAAGAGAAACCTTTTCTTCAACTGGAAGCGAGACAAAGGCGACGTGTGGTGGAATCAATCCATGGCGTTTTCCAAAAACATTGTCCATCTATGTCTGATGCTGAGGCATTGTTATCCAAAGTTTTCACCAAATGTTCAGATTTTTTGCCGGACTTGTCCTTGGACGACAGTGGCCTCAGCGGACTCATCCAATCTTTGGGTCACTTGCGAGCTTCTGTGTCTGATGCATTCCGAATTTCCAAAATCCATCTACCATCCATTAGCGTTGCCTCTTTGGACAGAGTGGTATGCAACCTTCGCCGCACAAGGGATCAACTTCAAGCTTGGGGTTACAACATCCAGCGCCAAGCATTTTCCTCTGCACTCAATGATCAACCCTCAGACCTTTCATCTTCCAGCCGCAACTTGGGAGGCAGACCATCCAAAGTTTTAAACAATGATTGCGTGCAACTGGTCAAAGACAAACTCAAGCCCTACCTCAAAGAGAGCGAAAGGATCTTGGTCATTGGCCGTGGAGCTAAGCGTCAAATGGTAGTGGCACAGCATTTGACGAAAAGACGCCACACAATCTACATGTCGGAACGTGAACTCTCCAAAGCAATGAGCTACCAGGTATTCATGAAAATCTTGAAGATTCACCTCCCACATGTCAAAAACCCTCGGCGTAAAACAGATATTTGTTTCTCAGCGCAGTTTGGCAACTTCTTGTTTGCAGCGTTTGTTGGGGCCCCACCATGGGAGAGGTAAGGGGGTTTTGTTACGTAGGATTTTCCCAACACGTCGAGAGTGTTTGTTTTAGTGGTGTTGTGGGCTTTGCTTATTGTACCACCTGCTTTTATGTCATTGTGATAGCCTTTTTAGCAGTTTTAATGGGGCTCTATTCCCGATGCTATGTTTGACCTTTAAGCAGGTGGACCAATAAGCAAATCCATTGTTTGAAGTTGATCTTTAACCAGGTGGACCAATAAGCAAATCCATTGTTTGAAGTTGATCTTTAACCAGGTGGACCAATAAGCAAATCCATTGTTTGAAGTTGACCTTTAACCAGGTGGACCAATAAGCAAAACCATTATTTAAAGTTGACCTTTAGCGAGGTGGACCAATAAGCAAATCCATTGTTTGAAGCATACAATGCCAACATATCTCCCTGGAAAGGAGTAAAACGTTTTTTTTTCATGTATTTTAGCGACCAGGCATGGTTCAGCTAGCCAAACCTCGTAGGTGAACATTGCCGACATCTGGAACGAAATATTTTCCCTGCAGCGCTGCGATATATGGAAAAATCTCGCAATGACCTCGTTGCCATCTTTCCTCAATACTTCTGTGCATTTGACTCTGCCCCGTCAACGCAAACCCAAAAAGCTGAGGATGACCAGTTCCCACACCTCAGTTCCTTCCTCGCATACGTGAAGAGATCCAACTTCAGGCCTGCAGACACGGCAGATCGTGCAAACCTTTCTCTTGGCGAACGAATAGCTCTCCACCAGTGCGAGGCACGGACAATACACGTTCTAAAGTCCCATGTTGAGTTGGTGGATGCTTATCGGTGGCATCGGATCTCATCGAGAAGACAAGAAATAGTACTTACAAACCTTCGCAACGGCTCATTGCCCAGCAATGGCCTCCTGCTCCAGATCGACTTTAAGGAAAACGTCCGCTATCCTCTCAGCCACCCATCTTGGTTAATAATTTCTCTTTTCTCCCAAATGTCTTGGTTGAAAAAGTGTTTCAAAAGCCCTTAGCCCACGCTTGCAGTACAAATCCAAGGCCGCGAAGAATCTTCAGAGGAGTGGCACGCACAGAACAAATTGTCCTTAACGGTCTTCGGTGCAAGTATCATCGCCCCAAGGAAGGGCGGAGGTCACGTGGAAGTTTACTTACTTCTCGTTTCTGAGGTTCTGGACCATGATGCCCAAGCAGCCAACATGTTAATCAATGAAGTTATTGGGCTTGTTCGTTCCCATCCCAAAGTCGATTGGTCAGCTGTTGGTTTGTTATGGGTGGTCTCTGATTGCGGCCCCCATTTTCGCTCTTATGAAAATGTGGCGCATTTTTGCGTGACAATGGTGCTATCTCTCCAGATCAAGGTGCAACTTATGTATCTTGGAGAGCAGCACGGGAAAGGAGCTTGCGACCGATTGTTCGGATGGACAAACCGCTGGGTGGAGCAATATGTTCAGTCCAAGCCTATTCATGGCCTCTCCGACTTGCTTTCAGCATATACGGAAGGTGGCAAGAAGATGATGGCATCGGACCCTCAAGGTCCTCTCTTTCACGTTGCAAAGTTCGAACCAGGCCAGTTCCGCCCCACACTTCGCAAGTCCTTTGTCTGCAATTCACTCAAAATCACCCAAACCTACAGCCTCTCTGCAGAACCTAGCGCATATGCCGCCAGTGGTGTGGTGATCCGGAACAATGTCTTCAGTGACCTCGTGTCTGCTGACACCTTGCACCCTTGGCGCATTGCGGAGGTCAAGGCCACAGAGAAAGAAGCTTGGAGGCGAGGGTATTACGATAAGCCACGCTCTTGGGAACAAGTCGGGCCAGAAGCAGGTGACATCAATGCAATTACCCGGAAGCACACTGCCCAAGCCAGCTTTACCACAGAGTCCTTGCCAACCCCAAAGCGATCCTTCGAAGAGACGCTTTCAGCCAAAGCCCAGCAGCTGAGTCGCAAGGCCGCAAAGAGACGGAGGCACAGCAACGCTTTGAGGGCAGCCAATGCTTCTTCATCCTCCTCTGCTTCGTCTTCTTCGTCCGAGTCTTCTGCTTCATGACTGATGTTGCAATGAAAAAAGGTCTGTGCGTAAGCTCCCGCTGTGTTCCTGTGCAAACATTGTCATCCCAACCCCCCGCGTAAGGTCCTCGTAAGCATGTCCAAACACATGGGTTATGCGTAAGCTAAAGTGTGGAAAGCGTAAGCATGCGTAAGGTCTGCGCGCATGTACAACCATACGACCTTCCGAGTTACTTGACCTTTTGGTCAGCGCTCATGTGTAGTTTACGTTGAAATTGAAGATTGAAGATTGCAGAGATTGTGCATCCACGAAGCAGGGCCCACTCAAACAGGAACCCTTTTCAAACAAACAAAAGGAACCATAGAACCCAAAAGCAAACCGCTAGTTGAAAAACCAAAACAAACCCTCATTCCTTGTCCGCAGTTCGATTTTTCTTCGCCTCTTTTTTTGTCAGATTCGTTTGTCCATCATCGAGCTGCCTCTGCCCACCTGTTTGTCAAATCACTGAGCTGAGAAGGATTTGAATGTAGAAAATTAAGGGGCCAAAATCTGGACGCCGTAATTGCTTATTGGACCGCAGCTCAGTCTTAGTCACCAATCTCAACATCCTGAAGTAGCATGGCAGACGGCAGCCTCCGCAGCTCCTCCTCAGCTCGAGCTGCATGGCAGACAGCAGCATCCGCAGCTCCGTTTTTGTCCTTAGCAAAATATTCACAGAGCATGGTAGCGTCCGCAGTTCCGTCTCACAAGGCACTGGTTTTTGAAATTTAGACGAGAACATAACCATCAGAGATTTTTTTGGGTAAAATCAATAGAGGCCCGGGATCGCTGAAACGACTCTTTGGGCACAGGCAATGCTAGGTGGGCTTCCGAATGCGTGGGGCCTTATGCGTCTTTGTGCTGGGATGACCTTGCTCATGACGGCGTATCAGGCTGCAACGGTCGAGCTTAGTTGAACAGTTCTTGTTCCATGAAGACGACAAAATTTTGAAATATTTGCAGCATAACTTCGCTTAAATTTTGGAAAAAATGGCACATCTTCACGTCATCTCAGCTGGTTTCGTAAAGCGTTTTCTGCGCCAGGAGGTCCAAAATGCTGCACCGCAAAACATCAAAGAAGTCGGGCTACAAAACTTTGGAATCTCGACTGAAAAAAATCCACCTCACTTGTTGCCGATTGGTCCTGATCTGCCAGCTTTCACCAAGGGTTCTTGTTTCTTTTCGTTGTCTCGGCTTGAATTTTGTTTTAAATTCCAAGGCGTGAGCAATCTCATCAGTGTGTCCCATTGAAAAAATTGAAGTGGTTTTGCCATATCATTTCCAATTTTTGCGGGAATGAGGATTTTATGCCTTGGCGATGTTCTACACTGCTATGTTGTTTGGAACCCAGGCTAGTTCGTACGTTGCCACGGGGACAATACAAATTTTTCAAACAAAATTTGAAGAACTGCCGTGTGTAAGTGCGTGGTTGTTACCGACCCACTCTTGCGACACACACACACACACAGATGGCAGAAAAGTCTGGGTCTTGAGATTTGTTCCTCATATCAACTTCACAAAACCGGAGAACCACATGATACCGAAACTCACTTGAGACAAAAAATCGTTCTGGCAGCTGCTGACACAATGTAGGCTGTGTGAAATGTGCTTTGACGGGTGGCTGCGGTGGCATTTTTCACAAAGGGTGGGGCTTGGCCTTGATGATGATGATGATGATGATGATGATGATGATGATGATGATGATGATGATGATGATGATGATGATGATGATGATGATGATGATGATGCCCAATATCATCCCGAAAAATATACGAAATTTAGAGGTTACAGTTCATCAGTGATCTTTACTGCACACTCGTTTTGATACTCCTTACTTATGAGTTGTGAGCACAACGATTGTTTGATTTGCAGGATGAATGTGGATGAATGGAACAGGAGAGACATTATCTTGCAATGATGTCAGTTCATTCGCATGTTAAACATTTCAGAATTCCTGTGCAAACCCGCCCAGCATGTTGTGCAGGTGGCACCGCAGATCATGGATTGGCTAGGCGGAACACTTGTCTTGGATTTGGCATCCTTTTCCATTTTCTTGGCTTTACTGGATGTTGAGTTTATGGATCTACTGTAGGCAAAGGACTTGGATGGACATGGTGCGTTTGGGAAGATCATGTCACCAAGGAAGAAACTCGTTGCCCACGGCTTCCGTTGGATTTATTCTTTTCATTGGAGCTCTGCTCGTANGAAGAAATGACGACAAATGCACAGTTATTTGAGTATGAACCTTTTCGCCACTTTTGCATTTCTATTGCCAGGTCATCCTACCTTGTCTACAACCTTCGACTATCTCAAACAACGAAAAAAAAACTGCAGACAAAATAGACACAAACGCACAGTGGTTTCATTGTAGCTGGTCCATCTTACTTAAACGTGTGAACATTCGGGTTCGTGGTTTCCATCTTTTTCTTTTTCTTCGCCTCTTTTTTTGTCAGATTCGTTTGTCCATCATCGAGCTGCCTCTGCCCACCTGTTTGTGAAATCACTGAGCTGAGAAGGATTTGAATGTAGAAAATTAAGGGGCCAAAATCTGGACGACGTAATTGCTTATTGGACCGCAGCTCAGTCTTAGTCACCAATCTCAACATCCTGAAGTAGCATGGCAGACGGCAGCCTCCGCAGTTCCTCCTCAGCTCGAGCTGCATGGCAGACAGCAGCATCCGCAGCTCCGTTTTTGTCCTTAGCAGGTAGCGTCCGCAGCTCCGTCTCACAAGGCACTGGTTTTTGAAATTTAGACGAGAAGATAACCATCAGAGATTTTTGGGTAAAATCAATAGGGGCCCGGGATCGCTGAAACGCCTCTTTGGGCACAGGCAATGCTAGGTGGGCTTCCGAATGCGTGGGGCCTTGTGCGTCTTTGTGCTGGGATGACCTTGCTGATGACGACGTATCAGGCTGGCAACGGTCGAGCTTAGTTGAACAGTTCTTGTTCCATGAAGACGACAAAATTTTGAAATATTTGCAGCATAACTTCGCTTAAATTTTGGAAAAAATGGCACATCTTCACGTCATCTCAGCTGGTTTCGTAAAGCGTTTTCTGCGCCAGGAGGTCCAAAATGCTGCACCGCAAAACATCAAAGAAGTCGGGCTACGAAACTTTGGAATCTCGACTGAAAAAAATCCACCTCACTTGTTGCCGATTGGTCCTGATCTGCCAGCTTTCACCAAGGGTTCTTGTTTCTTTTCGTTGTCTCGGCTTGAATTTTGTTTAAATTCCAAGGCGTGAGCAATCTCATCAGCGTGTCCCATTGAAAAAATTGAAGTGGTTTTGCCATATCATTTCCAATTTTTGCGGGAATGAGGATTTTATGCCTTGGCGATGTTCTACACTGCTATGTTGTTTGGAATCCAGGCTAGTTCGTACGTTGCCACGGGGACAATACAAATTTTTCAAACAAAATTTGAAGAACTGCCGTGTGTAAGTGCGTGGTTGTTACCGACCCACTCTTGCGACACACACACACACACACACACACAGATGGCAGAAAAGTCTGGGTCTTGAGATTTGTTCCTCATATCAACTTCACAAAACCGGAGAACCACATCATACCGAAACTCACTTGAGACAAAAAATCGTTCTGGCAGCTGCTGACACAATGTAGGCTGTGTGAAATGTGCTTTGACGGGTGGCTGCGGTGGCATTTTTCACAAAGGGTGGGGCTTGGCCTTGATGATGATGATGATGATGATGATGATGATGATGATGATGATGATCATGATGATGATGATGATGATGATGATGATGATGATGATGCCCAATATCATCCTGAAAAATATACGAAATTTAGAGGTTACAGTTCATCAGTGATCTTTACTGCACACTGGTTTTGATACTCCTTACTTATGAGTTGTGAGCACAACGATTGTTTGATTTGCAGGATGAATGTGGATGAATGGAACAGGAGAGACATTATCTTGCAATGATGTCAGTTCATTCGCATGTTAAACATTTCAGAATTCTTGTGCAAACCCGCCCAGCATGTTGTGCAGGTGGCACCGCAGATCATAGATTGGCTAGGCGGAACACTTGTCTTGGATTTGGCATCCTTTTCCATTTTCTTGGCTTTACTGGATGTTGAGTTTATGGATCTACTGTAGGCAAAGGACTTGGATGGACATGGTGCGTTTGGGAAGATCATGTCACCAAGGAAGAAACTTGTTGCCCACGGGGTCCGTTGGATTTATTCTTTTCATTGGAGCTCTGCTCGCAGTCAGCAGAATTCCGAGCAGCTTGAACTGTGACTTCAGGTGTTTAGTGAAGATGCAATCACTTTTGCAGTATACAATGCTGTAGAGCTAGTATTTGACAAAAAGAGTTCCAAATTCCACTTGATGCTTCACAAATCTTGCCTTTACAAAGCGGAAAGAGGAATCCAACAGTTTTTTTTCGATTTGTTTAAGAAAGAGTTGATATTTCAAGAAGGACTTCGTAGAAACTCGCAGTTGGCTGAGTTGGCTGAGGTGAGGTGGTCGAAAGTTCCTCTGTCACTGTGGTGGTAGTCGTGCTTCTGGTGACGACCCTGTCTGGACTCCTCGCAGGAGTTGAAGCAGAGAATCCGGGCCGTTTCCGTCGAACGGTCGAACAGGATTAATGATTCAAAATGCAATGCTTTTCTGTCAGGATGCCCCTTTGGTTGTCATTCAATGGATTTGGGCAGAGTACCCTTTCATTGTGGTGAGGACTCTTGTGGCCCTCGCAAGGGTATGTGCTGACGCACTATGCTCCTCAGCATTTGCTGAATTGGTATATGTCACTTGGAAGCATCAGGGGTGCGGTCTCTCATTACATTTTGACTTACGCAAGCGATGTGTACTTTCTCTTCTCATTTCCAGTATTCAGATCATGTTGTTACGGAGATGTGATGAGAGTACAAGATTTGACGATTTTTTTAATTAGCGCGCCTCGCACACAGACCTCAAGACTCAGGTCTTTCTTCTCACTTTGTACCTTCACAAGTGGTTTTCTTGGCCCTGCACTAGTAGCATCAGTTCTGCGCTTGACGGGACAGCACAGCGTGGCAGTTCCTTTGACACTGCTTCTGCTCGGCTTTATAGGCAAGAAATGACTCTGGGCCAAGTCTTGTAGAGCATGTTGCACAAAGGTCTGAGACAATTGGATGAATGACCAAATACAACGAGTTTCATAGATTTTTTTGTAATTTGAATATCGAATGTCTCACCTAAAACACCTCTGCTGTCACCAGGCCTTCTATTGCTTTGTCGCCTTCCTCCTCCTGACCAAGTTAGCGAAGTTCCTGACACTCCCAGCGAAGTTCCAGACACTCCCGGAACTTCCAATGTGAAGAGGGCTCGAGCTTCTTCAGCGCTTCATCTGCTAACGGAATCTTCTGCCCGACGTTTGGGATTCGTAGCCCTGGCAGAAGGTGGGAAGAATTCATGTCACAAGTCTTTATCCGAAAGGAAAGTCTGTAAGTGACAGTTGCCCCCGAATCACGGTGCTGCGTAGAGGCATCTGACAAACGCGGCAAAAATTGGACTTGTCTTTTCCTTCTGATAGTTCTTCAGGTTGTAAAACTTTGTTTTCACATGCAATGAATCAAGGCAGGAGCAAAGTGTGCTTGCCATGTGCAATTGTGGCCATTTTGTGAGGATGGTGCTTGAATGCGTTTGTATCTGCCATGCTGCCTATCATCGCGAGCAGCTGGACTTCCACTTCTTCCCATTTGTTTCATGACAGGGTGAGGGGAGGGAAACTAAGAAGCCTCTGAGGAACTGAGTTTGCCAGCGGATTCAATGTTTTACAATCCTAAGCAAGTTACGATTAATACAGTTATCTATAGATTTATAAGTGGATTGCTTCAAGATGTCACAATCACAAAGAGCATATATTTGCATGCAAGTGCTATTATGTTGATATCATGATCTTGTTGTTACTATAATCAGCAGGAGCACTTTCAGCTCCTTTTGATGCTCAATGGTTTGGGCCACATTCTGGCGAGCCTTCTCTACGCTCCCATCGCAGATCGCTGTGGAAGGCCATGAACATTATGGAACATGATTTTCAAAGACTTTGAAAATGGAACTTGATTACACTTCATACTTCATCTCATTAGCTGCAGGACAAATGCATCAAGAGAGCACCTTCCATGTAAATCAAATTCGATCTAATGATCACCATGAATGTGAATGATGTCTAGCCTTGTCCCCACGTGGTCCATGGCAGGCGCTTCGTCCTGATCTTGCAGGCCTCTATGTGTTTGGTAGCTGCCCTACTCGCTGAGCTGGAGCACGGGGATTCGGGCTTTCCAAGCCTTCCAAAAGCATGTTGAATTGACAATTTGAGATTTGAGATTTTGCTTCAAGCCAGGCAGAATATTCTTTATTCTTCCGACAACTCATCAATTGGGAAGGCAAAACAAAGAAACTACAAAGCATCCAAAGGATCAACGAAGCATCCAGCATCCAGGGTTTTTCTTCGGTTGTCTTCCGTCCGTTGCTGCAGGACTTGATTTTAGGCCTTGATGGTTTTGACCTGCTTGACGTAGCTCCGCTGGACCTTTCCGCTGCTTTCTTCATTGGTTTCAGCATCATCTTGGCACGCATCAACAATCACGCCATTTGCGCAAACCTGTCCCTGGGCCATTCCTTGTTCATGCAGACAGCTATGTCAAGCTATTGAACAACAAATTTAATGAAAGGCTCTGCATGGTACATGCCATGGGTTTTCTGATTTACAGAGTGGTGCTTCTTTTTGCACCAGTACAATATTTTGTTTGGGGCTGTGAGGATGTTTTGTGGTACTGCTTTTTTTTGCTTCGCCAGCATCTAGGTGTGTGAGTTGCGTGTGCAAGAACAGATGCATTCATGTGAGCACATATGACTCGTCGCATCTCGTCACTGTCCCTCTCACCTCAATTGCAAGGTACCGAGAGCGGGCGGGGAGTGCGTTTGCTATGCTGGCAGCATTGCGAGGACTTGCAGGCATTGGTGGCGTGCTGCTGATGCCGGCGATCTCAGGTTCGTCAGGGAAAGGGCCACCCCCATTTGCTGGACACTTTTGGTTGATGGCAGGTGCCGGTTCATCTTGGTATTCGTACCGTCTACAAACAGAGCTGGTTTTTCAATGCCTTGTGTTAAACTAAAAATTTCCCCTGCATTGAGCAGACATGCCAAAGAGGTAGCTGGTCACGGGAGATCGTTGCAGCATCCTTGGGTTGCTTGGTTTTAAAGGCTTTTTCTCCACTTTCTTTTGTGGTTTAAGTGTCTACCCCCAGATCGAAGCCAAGAATTCTTGCCATGTTAAGTGTTGCATGTGTAATTTTAGTCCCCTTCGGTTTCGAGCACTCTTGGAGGGAGACACATTTTGTCAAAGGTCTAGATCATGGTATTGCCCAGCTTTCCATGCTCTATTGGGTGTGTCGACGACAGCTAGAGGTGGGTTGTTTGTGTCATCCATCGCCGCTGCTTTCCATTCGCCCCTCTTCAAAGNTTGGTTGTTTGTGTCATCCATCGTCGCTGCTTTCCATTCGCCCCTCTTCAAAGTGGCTGAAGTGGCAGGCAAGAAGATCTTTATATAAGAACATATAAAACATGTGATTATGTTGAGGCTTTGGGGTCTTTGGTCAAGGAGTATGACTATCATTTGCCATGAGTCATCTTGAGTCATGAGTCATCAGGTGAGGTTGGGTGTGGTCGTGCAAGAAATTGAGCTGTGAAACTGAGCCCTGCCAGGGGAGAAAGAAGAATCCTCTGCGGAAGAGACGGAAGGTGTATAAATACATGTGTGAAGCGTGTTGAGCACAGGGTCCCGGGTCACATTCAGCAAGCCTTGAAGGTCGTGGTGTGGCCCGAAAGTGTGATGAAACAATTTTATGTGCATGACTTCTTGGCGCTTCATAAACTTTTTGTGAAGCCAAGCATGTTGGAGGTGTTTGGACGATCGTGACTATTGTCCATTGCGATTCACCGATTGCAGCTCCTTTTTTTGGACCCACCAGCTCTGTACAGTATTGCATATTGCAATGCCCATTGAGTGCAAATACGTTTAGTACAGAATTGTACAGAAGTACTGCACTGGACTTTTTTTTCTCAGCGTTTAGATCGTTTAGTAGTCGTGGTTTAGTCGTCGTTCTGTACAGTCGCGGAGCTGTGGTCACTCCACGAAGCTCAGGGAGTTGTCTGCCGTGAAAAACATTCGATTTTTTGGATGAAATAATTTTCTGATTTGATGACTTAATGGATATTTAGATATATTTATTACAATAAATACATTCGTTATCATTCATAACTTCATAACATTCATTGTAATTCAGTATAAGTCATTTATCATCATTTATCGACACCACTGTTTGGCAAAGCTATGTAATCGACATGCAATTCACTTGTGGAAGGACTTGAATCGTTGCAAGACGTACAATGCTACACAGACATTTGGGCCAGGGTTTTGTCTCTTTTCTATGACGTGATAACCTGGATTCAAAGCAATGCATTTCGGTGGGCCAGGAAAAACATTTGAGGCCATATTTGTCGAAATGTGTTTTGATTTATCCATATACAGGAAGTATTGATGTTTTGATCATCACGTCTTGCAAGTCCATGTCTCCAAAGCTCGTCCCCGCTGAGCTGGCTCAATTTTTTTAAATGACTTTCGGTGAGGCCAATGGGGAACTGCCAATGTTTCGAAGGCTTTGGATTTCCAAGCAAGAAGGAGCTCAATGTGGGGACAGCGGGTGGATGTGGCCTAGCGGTAGCGTGGTATGGCAGAAATCTTGGAATAAGAGCATTATTTCAATCCCTTTATGGGCTGAAACTTTGCAAAGGCAAGTCCTAAACAACATTCAGAGTTGGCTGTCGTCACTCTTGACAGCAGATGCCAGTTGACGACTTGGCATGTCTTCACAAATTCCATTCATCGCTGTAGCAATGTCCGGTTGCAACACTTCCTTGATGCATGCAGGTGTTCGCGCCAGTTTTGCAACTTTCATTGAAGCACTCGCAAGGATAGCTTCAAAGTATGCATTTGTGGCGGTGCGACGAGCATAGGCGCTGTGTCAACTTCAGGTTCTGTCGGGGGGATTTGCTGAGCTCGCATCAAGTTCAGAGGTCAACAACTAGCGCTTTTGATGGCAACAAATACGTTGGTCAAGGAGCTCCGGAGAAGTGAAAGTAGCGTTGTTAATATCAACAAAAGGCAAAAATTGTATTTTTTTTTCCGACTCCCAAAGCTTGGGATTTTTTGAAAATGAGAGGAAGCATTTTTTCCCACGTTTTTGGTGTTTTGAGGAGCTCTCAGTCTATGACTTGGAGGCTGGGCACAGAATTATCAGCTTCGACGCGGCAACCTTCGCCATGGTGTTTTTGATTAGGCAATTTGAAGCAGTGACATTTCATGGCGTTTTTCACATCTTTTCCTAGGGAAGCATGGTCCCTGCAGAAGGGGTGGCCGCTGATTTGTCCCATCTAGAGTGACTTGGTGGCAGTGACCAGTCAGAGTCAAGTCAATGGGTTTTTGTACCTGGACATTTTCTTTATGTTGATTTTGTTTCATGTACACGAGACGGCTTCATGTTCTGCTAGCCAAGCTGAGGTTTCCATGCAAAGTCAAGGCCTATTCTTTGCCAGCCCAAGATCTGATCCCAGTGAATCAGTCTTTAAAGTGATCAGCGGCTCCAAATCTCAACCAAGGCACGGCCGGTGAAAGATTTGCCGGCGGCCTGCTTGGAGGGCTGCTCTTTAGTACTCGTCACTGCAGGCTGGGCACCAATAGGAAAGCGGCAAAAGAGGAGGCTCTAGTGGCACCACCATTTTTTCATCAAAGATGGACAAAAAATTAAAAGAGTAAAGTTTTTTGTCACATTCAATGAAAACACAAAAGCAAGTCTAACAATCACGTGTGTAACGTACAAACGTGAAATGTCTTTCAGTGAACTTGATCCTTTTTGATCGTCGTGCAGGAGTCCCTCGAAAGCCTGGACAGAGTCGGAAGGTGCCTGTGAAGTCAAGGGGGACTTGATGGATCTCTGTTTAAACGGATTTCTTGGGCGAACATTTGTGAAAGAATAGAATGTGTTCTGCCTTCAAAATTTGGGCTTGTGTTATAACTTTTGTCTATGTGGGGATGACTACAGAACACTAGAGTTTTTTTCACTGATTTGGTGAAAGTTACTTCATATTTTTCAGCATTTTTCATGCCAATGTTTTGAACTATGAAACATGTATATATAAATATATGTATAATTTCAGAAACATGATTTCAGAAATATGATTTGTTGTTTCTTCTACAAGTATTGATGCAGTTGCAGGGTGTATAAACATGAAAATATAGATATGTACATGATATCAAAGTATATATACATATATATATGATGGCGGCCCCCGGC